>CM038706.1:23001365-23253865 GCA_021613375.1 Megaleporinus macrocephalus
ACTTAATGCTCCAGCTTTAAGATTAAAATAGCTGCAGCCAAACGCCCTAAAGCTGCCTCCTTCTCTGAGATTACAAGGACTACAACACCATCTCCAGCACTGACGCAACATACACTCAAACACTTTCAACCCTGGTACAGACGCTTCGCCAAAAAAGAAACTACCACGAGCGCAAAGTTAAACTCCTCTAACTGACGACCAGCCCGTCCAACTTCGGCACGTTGCTTTATCAGTGATGATGGATAACCCTCTATAACAGATACGGTCACAAACTGCAGCTCAAAAGACATGAATGGCTCTCGGGTGGCATCCAAAAGGAATAAAGAGCAATGAAATTCACCATTTATTCAATAAGGGCCTTTCCTACTGAGAATTTAGCTACAATGAATGGATGGATGGCTGGCTACTGTACTGAACAGCAGTGGAGCTGGCTGGTATAAGACAGCACTGAATGTGTGTGTGTGCAGTTACATTAGTTCTCAGTGCGGCTTCAAAGGCAGAACAGCATCACAGCAGAAGGACAATCCTTCTTCTGAAATGACTGAAGATTTTGAAGATACACTGGATTTAGAATCTCACAACTCTGACACGTCTGAGTGTACAAGGGACGGTCAATATATGTAAAACTAAACACAAAAAAAGTGAAAACTGTCACAAAGGGGACAGGTTTTTCCGTCTTGTGACAGCGGCAATAGGCTATTTCTATCTCCTGTCACTTCCTGGCTGATCTGATGGTGGAGAATTGAAAGCTAAAGTGTACACAGGCACTTATAGGTCTGAGCTCGATACACGCGGGACTTCCACAAGCTGGCATTAACGGATTCGTCCTCACACATCCACTAAGGAGGATGAGTACAGGCACTGCATGGCAGCAATACCAGCACAAGAACCCAAGGCCAGAAGCTATCACATTGGGCTGGTTATTGATGCCAAAAGAAGGCGCAGTGTCGACCCTGTGGCCATTACGGTTTCAGTGTGTGTAATAGCCACACATGTTCTTGTGTGTCAACTGTAGCCGGCCTCAAGCTCCTGGATGGATGAGTTGCACTCGGCTCTCTGATGACGGGTCAGCGCCTCAGGGGACGGCCTGAATGTGAGAACGGAGAGAGACGGGGACAGAAGGATTAGATTAAACGTGGAAATGGCACTGGAGATGGAGGTGAGGACTTTTCACTTGAACCTCTAAGGGCCCCGGGCCCGGAATAATGTCCAGAAAGCAAATTGACGGGCAAATAATTACACACGGGCGCCAGCGATTTCTTCAGGAAGAACAAAAGACTCAAACTATATGAATAAACAATGAGCACTTCGTAGGTTTAAGTAAACAAGTTTCAAAAGAACCGACTTCATTATGCAGAATGCTTCTTTGATGTTTCATAGGAGGTTTGAAGACTTGTGGAGGGAGGTAAGCAACCTTTGTTGCGAAAGAGAAAAACACAGCTCGGATGGAAAATGGAAACGGCATTAGTCGAGATGAATTTTCATTCCGAGCCGTAAACATGAGCGGCGAAATGGAACTCACATGTAAGGATGAACTGCCATGTTAGATGTTAGACTTGAATTCTGGAACGCTGTAGGCTTCCATAACGGGGGGCGGGGGGTTTGAGGGCCTTTGTGTTTCTCTAAAGGGGCGATTGGTGAGAACGGCTGATATGAAGCGTCAGTACGAGTTCGAGTGTGTTTCTCTCACCCTCCACACGCAGACCCTGACTCGCCACTCCGTTGCCATGGGAAACCAACAGGGCCTCACGGGACTCCCGCCATGAGCCGTTCCATCCGCAGCGCGCGGCACAGAACGCCTGCAGTGGAGTGCAAGACTGGCACCATCTCATCACCACCAGGAATCGTCCAATGTGAAAGAGGCTGCCTTAGTAACAATAGCATGGTTACACTTCTCACTTCAGCATCTCTCATACCATTATTTATTATCTTGCTGAAACATTTTGCTGGTTGCTTGTTTCAGATGGTTGAAGCTGTTTTTTGGTGATCCCTGTGATTGACAGCTGGACATTCAGGTAGACTAGACACCAACATACCAATTTAGCTGACTGCCTGTGATCTGTGATCATATCATTACAGACATTGTTTCACCTGCTTCATAACACACTGAGCTCTTCTCATATTCACACTAACATATCATCATGACAGGCTTCTAACAGTGGTCGTCGATGTCCATGGATTTACCCATCACTGTGATAAGGCTCCCGGGGGAGTAGCAGTAGGCACTGCTTTTCCCTGGTGACTGTGACTGATTTTCCTAGATCTGTTTCTCACTGTTGCTCTAATGCTAACAGCACTGTTTGGTTATAATTATTTCATCTAAATACTTCGGTACACTGACTGACTGCTTTCTTTTTTAATTTTCTCTGTATTGGATATTGTATACAAACTGTAAAGTCTTACTCTGTATTCATGTTGCTCTTGTGATTTGCACTTTAGAGTCGAGCACTGGAGTCTAGTTTCATCTTAAGGTTTCTTACTTTTGCTCTTAGGGAGTTTTCCTTTGCCATTGTCACCTTTGGCCTGCTCACTAACACACCTGTTTGTTGATTTGACCAGCTTGGTTAACCTAGTCGTGCTGGTTGATCAATGTGATCAAGCCCATTTGACCAGCTAAAACATCAAACAAAAACATGTAGTATGCCAGCGTCTCTCAGCCCTGGTCCTACTTTTTATTGTTTTCCCTGCTCCTAACAAACCTGATCCAACTAATCAGCTCATTAACAGCCCATTATTAAGTTAAAGCAGGGAGAGCACTAAAATGTGCAGAACAGTGGGCTTCCAGGACCAGGGCTGAGATACACTGCCCCAGCTAAGCTGGTCCACCAGCTTTACCAGCTTTTCTCATTTTTTTTTATCACAGATACGCTTCTTGTTTTTTCTGACAGAAAACGCTTTCAATAATCCAAACTAAGCATCCAGATGTGTTCTATTAGAGGAGAGTGGACTATAGAGGTGGAGCTACACTCTCTGCAGTCACTTCAATTCTAGGGACTGTGATTTTGAGGCTGAGAGGAACACAAAACAAGCAGGCATTTATCATGAATAACTTTTATTTATCTTTTTTTTATTTATCACAAACCAATCTGTGTAACATAAAATCTGAGGATATATATATCCTCAAAATTGCATTACAGCTAAAAATATGCATATAGTTCCATCTAATACTGTAAATATTGTAAAGAGTCTTTCTGTTTTGCACCAATTGCCTTGTCTTGCCATGTTATTTGTTGTTTTATTGTGGCTTTATGCACAGAGCTGTAGAGGAGAGGACAGTCGACAGTGTTCTTTTCTGGGTCAGTAGGGGGAACTGGCACAAATACACAAAAATGTAAAAAAAAAAAAAAAGGGGTCACCCACATTTATCCATTCGGTCAAGAGGCCTTGACGTCACAATCAGTCAGGTTGTGTAGCACAGCCAGATTGTACTTTATTACAGTCATATTAAATTACATTACCATGAGTTTAATATAATTTAATATTAATTAATATTAATGAGTTGCAAGATGAAAATTTTTAAAAACATTTATTACTTGTGCTTTGACGTGTATAGATAATGTTTAATTCGCTTAATAAAAAGTTTGTATATTTCATGCCAGCTTTAAATTGTTTCTGTTATTGATCTTAAGTACAAAATATCTAAAATAATATATATATATATATATATATATATATAAAAATATAAAAGAGTGCCGATGTTTAATTGATTCAAAAACTTGCAGTCTACTGTACTTCTGCTCAACCAAAAGACATTCAGGAAATCCAATGTTACTCTGACCTGCACTCATCTGTTTGTATTTTAAATCCCTTGTTCCTCTTATAGAGTACCACCCATTTTCACTTACACCCAAATCCAATTGTTTCCTTTACCCTTTACACTCCTCTATGTGTCTAATCCACAGTCAAACTGACCCTTACTCCTCTATGTGTCTAATCCACAGTCAAACTGCCCCTTACTCCTCTGTGTCTAATCCAGAGTCAAACTGATCCTCACTCCTTTATGTGTCTAATCCACAGTCCAACTGACCCTCACTCCTTTATGTGTCTAATCCAGAGTCAAACTGATCCTCACTCCTTTATGTGTCTAATCCACAGTCCAACTGACCCTCACTCCTTTATGTGTCTAATCCAGAGTCAAACTGATCCTCACTCCTCTATGTGTCTAATCCAGTCAAACTGCCCCTTACTCCTCTATGTGTCTAATCCACAGTCAAACTGCCCCTTACTCCTCTGTGTCTAATCCAGAGTCAAACTGATCCTCACTCCTTTATGTGTCTAATCCACAGTCCAACTGACCCTCACTCCTTTATGTGTCTAATCCAGAGTCAAACTGATCCTCACTCCTTTACGTGTCTAATCCACAGTCCAACTGACCCTCACTCCTTTATGTGTCTAATCCACAGTCCAACTGACCCTCACTCCTTTACGTGTCTAATCCACAGTCCAACTGACCCTCACTCCTTTATGTGTCTAATCCAGAGTCAAACTGATCCTCACTCCTTTATGTGTCTAATCCACAGTCCAACTGACCCTCACTCCTTTATGTGTCTAATCCAGAGTCAAACTGATCCTCACTCCTTTATGTGTCTAATCCACAGTCCAACTGACCCTCACTCCTCTATGTGTCTAATCCAGTCAAACTGAATCTCACTCTTCTGTGTCTAATCCACGGTCAAACTGACCAGCACTCCTCTATGTGTCTAATGCACAGTCAAACTGACCCTCGCTCCTCGATGTGTCTAATCCACAGTCAAACTGAATCTCACTCCTCTGTGTTTAATCCACAGTCAAACTAACCCTCACTCCTCTGTGTGTCTAATCCAGGGTCAAACTGACTCTCACTCCTCTATGTGTCATTTTCCATCCCCATTCCTTTTCAACAACACCTATCAACCATTCAGTAAATCACCATGGCAACATCCCAGCACCTTAGCAACCAACCCTTATACCATAGCAATTGCCTAGCAACATGTAAGCAACCACCTAGCAACAAGCTTAATCACTCTGTCTTCAGGAAATGCATTTTTTTATTTTTTTTATTTCTTGCTTTTTAAACTATAACTGTAGTGCTGTTTTTCTGGAAAGCGCCAATTCCAGGAAATGTTTTCTGACATTGAAAGTGTCTGTTTTTTATTGAAATGTTCAGCTTTCATTTGCTGGAAGCTGAGCTATCCTAATGTCTGGCATGCCTGGGATATACAGCAGAGAGTGAAAACTGTGCTGACCGGCCCTGCTCTCCCTTCATGAATCCAAATACATCAGTGTCGTGGTGTGGCAATAAAGAACCTTCGATCCTTGAATCTTTAAACGGTTGGGAGTGAGAACAAGGAGAACACGCTCTGGGCCTTGTCCACTCGTCTGCGTGTGTGTGCATCATTAGGCCTGATTACCCCAAATTAGGCTAGTGGGTGTATGTGTGTGACTTCAAAACCTCATTTAGACTCTACAGTGTGCAAATAAGTGACCTAAAGGAGGGCTGCTCTGTATTAGAGTGCAGTCTTCTGCTGCCTACAGCAAGGCAACACAGCGATGCTTAACAGGTTTTCAGTACTTTGTGAGGAAGTAATTTGGCTTAAACATCTTTTCTTATTAATTTTTTTTAAACAAAAAAGTGAGAACGCTTCATTGTGTTAAAACTGTGAAGACCCCTGGCTTAATGTGCATTAAGTTCTAGTAGTTCTCTAGCTGAATGAGACTTTGAATGTACTTCCGTCAATACATTCACACTCTATTAACAGATCTTTCAAATTGTCTAAAATGTACTTAGACAAACTGCCTCTGGAGTAATGGATGGCCCATAGCTTAACACAGACAGCCTTATTTAGGTTAGGTGGCTGCTTAGATTTCTTAGAATGTCAGTTATGGAGGTGACTTATTCAGAAGATGACGGAGTGTAGATGCCCTTCTAACGTTACCCAGAAAGCTTTTAAAAAAGCCATTAAAATGTCAGATCACTCACAAGCGAGGGTTCTCTCAGGCTCTCCCTATGGGCATTGACTCTGAGCCAGTGAGAAGATGGCAAATTGGAACGAGTCTCCATCTAGTGGCCATACAAAAAGCTCCCCTACTGAATTTGGTCTGCCTGCCTAAGACATATTTTATACATATTTTATGCACCATAAAGTTTGCACAGGTAACGTTTTATATTTCTACATATTTGTTATAGTCAGCACCTATCAACAAGTGGATATCCAAAAAACAGAACAGAATAACCTACTAGGTAATACTTTATTTGGATGGTTCACTGAAAATGCTTTATGTGCTTGTATACCATCTATTATATATCATTAACTCTAAAACTAACCCTAAGAAAAAAACCCTGCACTTACTCCAAAACCTAACCGTAATTGCAGTGCTGTAATTGTAATATTGCACATAAAGTATTTGTAGATTATCTATAGGGGACCATCTAAATAATATATATATATATATATATATATATATATATATATATATATATATATAGTGGTATACTACACACTATACACACTAGAACACAATAAAGGTTAGTATAATTAGAATATTGTGGTCAGATATTCAGAGTTGTGCCGATGGGCCTTCCTTTTTGAAGTGTCCATCTTACACCCACCACCCATCACTCCCTAGCGTGTAGGATCGTGCTGT
The DNA here is from genome assembly GCA_021613375.1 of Megaleporinus macrocephalus. Lineage (NCBI taxonomy): Eukaryota > Metazoa > Chordata > Actinopteri > Characiformes > Anostomidae > Megaleporinus > Megaleporinus macrocephalus. Next base: position 23,007,990 of record CM038706.1, read on the forward strand.
TCCTGCAGTATTTTTATAGGACCATGGCATGCTGTCATCTACCGAGATTTGACTGAGTCACCTAACAACAATGTGCACATAAGAAGAGAAAGAGAGAAAGAGGTTTGGCACATTTTTAATATTAAATGGTTTAAAATAAAAAAACCTCTAATGACAATCTAACAGTGTTTTATCTCTCAGATATGCATGAGTGGAATGTTCAAGTGTATTGGGGGTCGGCGAGAGTGATTTGGGTGTCTCTCATTATAGATGCTATAGCTGTGGAGGGAGAGCAGACAAACACTACGCTTCAGAAGACTCCCGTTCACTTATCGCTGCTCAGCAGAATGGCTAATGAACATCCTGTGTTTTCTGTTTCTTCGCTAAGTGTCAAAGCACCAGCCAATCTGCTTCTTCAGATTTCAACAAGGACCACAGCAGGAAAACATCAAGTCTGTGCAAGAGAAAAGCTTCTATGCTGCTTAAACTATATATACACTATATAGTATTATATATATATATAAAGATACACTATATAGAGATATTGTCACAGACAAAAGACAAAATCTGGCACGTGCAAAAGTGATGCCACGTTTGACATTTTTATTATTTATATTTTTCCAACACACCATGTGCTGAAATGTTTGGGGGACACTTGTGATAATAAAAATTGCTGTTCAGTAATAACTTGTATACGCTGTACACAATATACAGAATACACTGTAGGCTGAAATGCAGGCAGTAGTGTAGGTTAATGTTTACTGGACAGGAAACCTTTCTCTTAAAAATCAACAATAATCATTTAAGTTGACAAGGGCCGTTCAAACTTTCGTATACAAGTATATTTTATAGATAGCTGCCCATCCAAATTTTCTTCTGAACTAAAGGATATTAACAGACAGATGCTCCCCATTTTGCTGCAGTAACAACCTTTACTCATCTGACAAGACTGTCCACTAGACGGTGGAACGTTGCTGTGAGGAACTGATTGCATTCAACCACACAAGAAATACTAAAACTGTTGTTAAATGTTTAGTTCTGGATCACTTCAGCTGATCCCAAAGATACTGGATGGAGCTCCATCAATTCAGAGAACGTCGTTAGACCCCTCTTGGCACTGATTATGGTGACCCTGGCCACATGTGTGGCTGCTGCAGAGCATTCCATTCTATTGTTAATGTTTTTTTATGGAGAAGACTATACAAGCTGCGTGCCGTTGAACACCATGTTTAGCAATGGGTGAAGTGTATAATGGCTGAATAAACTATTTAAAAAATAAGTCTGGATACTTTGAGACTTGTAATACATATACTGGCCACCTAAACCATCTTATAAATGAATCTATTGACATCCAAATTTAGCTGTGCCTTTCAATACTTAAGGTTACCTTTGAAGGGTATACAACACAAGTTTAAAAATCATTGCAATTAAGAATGAGGGAAGTACAATTTCTCTTTTAGGGATCAAATTCATGGTATTTTGATTAACTAGGTGCAATATCAATATATCTACATATAGAACTTTTAGTCATATTGTTGATCAGTTCTCAATGAGTTTTTATTGTGGGCCCCAAAATTACAGTTGACATTGATTCCACACTCATGTAAAAACAAACATTATTTATAATCTATGTGTAAAAGCATTTAAACAATAACTAGCCAGAAAAAAAGTTTTGAAAAGTTTGAAAACTTTTGAAATCCCCACAAGATTAAAAGACTGTGTACTCAGACACTGACAAATGGCAGCCCCACAGTCAGAAGAGATGGGACTTTGCTAAAGCTTCTAATGTCTGTCATCATCAGCGGGTGGTGGGGATAATGCAGAAAGCAATGCCCTCGGTCTGAACCCAGCAGGAACATCTTAATAGCTTCTCAAGTCTGGCAGTGCCCTGTGTTGCCACCATATTCTTGTTTTTCCTGATTCAGTCTGTTGTAACGTTGTACTCTTCTGAGCTTTTAGCTCCTTCTCAGTGAGATGGAGGTGTTCTTTTGAACCACATTATATATCCAGCCTTTTATGTGGGGCATGATTAAAAAAATTGGGCCAAGCTAAAGACATGTTCCTGAGGGCACGTTCAGAGCTGGATTGAGCCTCAGGCTGATATTTCTGAAACGGATCAGGACTGTCACTACACTTTAACTGTAACGTTTAACGTCTGAGCACATCATTTTGATAACTCAAGGTTTTACTCAAACACAAATTTACACAGACATCTTCACAATTAACTTCATTGCTTTTTTATAATTAGTGCATGTGAATTCATAATCCGGCCACTGATTTCGCTCTTGCAGAACGACACACGCCTTCCCATCCAGTAAGACCAGGCTGTGCAGATCCAGATGGACCCGCATGCCAAGGCCATGAGCTAAATTACTCATTAATATGTATCAGATTTGCAACATAACAGATTTTGATGCAAGCTAAATCAAATCAGAGACAGTACAGAGGAGCTGATGTGAATAAACCGATTTGAGCAAAATCAAACACGACTGCAGGTGACATGACACGCAGCTGGAACACAATGACTGTGCATAAGTATCATACTTTATGCTGTCTCAGAGAGTGTTGCATGCATAGAAATACACAATTTCCTAGCTGTAGTCAACACGAAACCTGTGCGGATGTGTTACGCGAGCCTACGTAAAGCCTTGGCAGCTGCAAGTGTCACATACAGACATAGCTGTCAACAGCATCTAGCACTGTTGTGACGATGGCATCGTCCTAGAGGGAGGCTTGCTGGATTTGCTTAGAAGCATGATGTGTCCTCAAGAACGACGGCCTCACCAAAAAACAGTGGATAAATTAGCTTCAATTTATCACATCCGTAATACTTAAACTGGCTCAATACAGATTAATCACTATTCATTAGTTCAAGATGATCATTCTTCATTGAGCTAATTTAAAAGTTTTATATATAAAATTCATCAACAGCACCCTTTATTTATTAGAGAGCAAAACAGCTGAAAGAAAGGAAGCCCAATTAGCTGAATGTACGCTCCACTGGCTGTGGCCGACCATACTCAGTTCCCTTTTTATAGCTAGACACGAAGCTTTGAGTTGGATAAATACAGCATAAATATTCTTTTCTCTTGTTTTCCTCAAACACAAGTGTGGCATATCTTGTAGGCACTATAAAAAGTCAACTGGAAGACTGGATCAAACGTTTTAGCATATTGTCATTGGGACAAACCTTTGAATCTCAATTTGTCTTTTTGGTTTTTTTTAAATAACTTATTTCTACATTGTGTTGAAAGTTTATTATGAATTGATCACTAGAAATGCTCCAAAATGACTGTAAAGTTTTGTAAGGGTAAGACCTGGGAGAGAAACTAAATATACAACCCCCTTTCCTGAACAGGTGGGACCCTGTGCAAAATGTAAATAAAATCAAAATGTAATGACGAGTCTTCTATATCTAATTTGAAATGGGACAAAATAATGTTGAAATGTTGAAACTGAGTAATTGTACTGTTTTAGGAAAAATATATGGTAATTTTGAATTTGATGCCAGCAACAAGTATCAAAAACGTTGGGACAGAAACAACAAATCAGCTGGTAACAACAACAACAACAAAAAACCCATCTGTGGTTTATTAGCCACAGGTTTGTGACATTACTGGGTATAAAAAGAGAATCTCAGAGGCAGCACCATTAACGGTGGATGATAAAAGGCTTTTGAAGCAATGCTGCCATCCAGACAACGTCTTCTTCAGAAAAGGTCTTGCAGGACAATGCTAAACCCTATTCGGCATATATCACAACAGCATGACTTTGTAGTAAAGAGTTCTGGTGGTCCAGACTGGTCACCCATGAAATACATCTGGTGCAAAAACACAACAGATGAGACTTTGTTGAGCAGCTAAAATCCAATATCAAGCTAGAGCAGAAAACAATGGAAAACATTTCTCAGTTCTAAACACTTAAATAGTATGATGAACACAGTGGTCAACACAGATATGAACCTTATTTTTTAAAAACATGTTGCTGGCATTAAAACTTAAAACAGGTATATATATATATTTTTTAAAAAACTTAGTTTTGAGATTTGAAACTAAAAAACCAAGTATGCTAGTTAGCCTGCAGCTTACGACATGGTCAATTTCCCACAGGTCCCAAGCTGAGATACGCTAAACCTCAACTTTATCAAGTTTGAATGTTTTTCCCCTCATCTGTAAAGTTACCAATTTGTATGGTTTTGTTCCAACATCGACAATATATGTACTGATTATTAATGAGAATGCAGTGGCTAAATACCTCTATGAAAGTTTAATGTAAGCCAGTTGTCTTCCACTTCGACTGACATGCAAACAAACCAATAAAAGCCTATTTGCAAGTCACTTGTTATCAGTTTAGCATTCAGAGCTAAGCTTGTAATGGAAATCAACATGATCCCTACCCGTTTGCGCACATTCAGTGCTAAGGCTAGCACATGATTGTTTTGAAATGGCATAAAGTCATGTATCCTGCCTTCAGAAGGTGCTCACAGATAATCATATTCTTCCTGCAACAAACTACAATCATTCTTCAAGCACCAATGACTAATGTTTTATAAAACCTCTGATGTCTTTTAGATCTGCAGCTCACGACATGGTCAATTTCCCACAGGTCCCAAGCTGAGATACGCTAAACCTCAACTTTATTAAGTTTGAATGTTTTTCCCCTCATCTGTAAAGTTACCAATTTGTATGGTTTTGTTCCAACATCGACAATATATGTACTGATTATTAATGAGAATGCAGTGGCTAAATACCTCTATGAAAGTTTAATGTAAGCCAGTTGTCTTCCGCTTCGACTGACATGCAAACAAACCAATAAAAGCCTATTTGCAAGTCACTTGTTATCAGTTTAGCATTCAGAGCTAAGCTTGTAATGGAAATTAACAAGATCCCTACCCGTTTGCGCACATTCAGTGCTAAGGCTAGCACATGATTGTTTTGAAATGGCATATAGTCATGTATCCTGCCTTCAGAAGGTGCTCACAGATAATCATATTCTTCCTGCAACAAACTACAATCATTCTTCAAGCACCAATGACTAATGTTTTATAAAACCTCTGATGTCTTTTAGATCTGCAGCTCACAGAACTCGTCCGTGTTCATGCAACACAGCAAAATTAAACATACAAGATCAGTTTTTGTACTTTTTAGAGAAATAAATTCCATACACATAAAACTATTTTATTTAAGGAACTAGTGATAACGCTGTGCCTAGGTAGCCAATTACATTCAGACAAAGAACAAATCGTCCATTACAGTATCATTAAAGTTCCATATTTTACCATCCTGACAAGGAATGTAAAACTCAATTGCATCAAAAAAAACCTCAAAATATAAAAAGAACACTTATATTGAATTGCAAAAACCCAAATTTAATGTTAAACGTGGAAAGAAATAAGGCAGTCTTATGATGTTTTACTTGATTACATGCAATTCAGTGGCCTTAAACCACATAAATGAAATGTTAAGATAAATCTGAATAAATTAAAATGTTTATGTTCATTAGGCACTACTGCAGCAATGCTGCTGAATAAGAGCACACAGGCATTTCCTGTCTTCAGCCGTTAAATAATTCAACACAGATTTGTTTTTAAAAAGAACACATGAAATATCTTACAATCTCCACGTCCTGATTAACAATACACATGTGAGTGGGTTCGAGTTATTTTTATGAAAAGTGTCAACAACTTTGAACATTTCAACCTATGACATTACACTGAAAGTTTGTTGCACTGCTTGGGTGGATGTCATTTGTTTGGGTTCATATATGTAGTGCATTATGCGCAGAGGTGTTTCCCACCTAAATACTTTGGGAGCTGAATTCCTTATAGGTTTGCGTGGCCTCAAGTGTGAAGAGATTCTTACTGGGGTTCTGAACAAGTACTAGTTGTTCATAATACTTTTGAGCCCAACTTAAATTGTAGCTTTGGTTCAGGGTAGGATTTGATATACAAACCCAATAAGAAAGAGCATCTGACAGTAAGAGCATGAGAGAGAGAAAGAGAGAGAGAGAGAGAAACCAGTGAGGCTCAGGTTTTCAGACCACAAACTTGTTCTTGGTGGTTGAGCCACTCTTAGTGGCTGTGTCAGCATGAGACTGATAGCCAATGGTCATTTTCATAGGGATGCCTAAGCGCTCCTTATACACCCTCCTGTTGAAACAAACGACACACATGCACATCATCATGCGTTTTGTTTCATTCAGAATATTTCCAAGTTAATTGTGCGCCATCTTTTTAATGCACCTGGTCTTATTCATCTCACCCTATGTGTGTTATGGCTTCTCTGTTCTCATAGTCGGTTGTCCAAACAGCTATTTTATCACCTTTTGTTCGGACATTGACTACAGCACCGCATACATCATCACTGTAGTCATCAAAAGCCTCTCCTATGAGGCAAAGCAGCTGCAAGAACAAAGTGCAAAACATCAGAATGACAACAAGGTCACAAATGGCTACCTGGAAAAGCACGCAGAAGGAACAGTTCCTCAAGGACACTCACCGTTTCCAGCCAAAAACGGTCCAGGTCAAGCTTTCTCTGCTGCTTGTTGAGGGTGATTAGCCAGCGGCCTCCTTTCTTATTCCTCTCATCCTCCCACATGGGCTCAATACCGTCCTGCAGTACGGGAGGCAGGAGAGGAGAGAGCTAGAGTAATTCTGACAATCCCTACATCAAAGCTTGGACTGCACTCACAGTGATGCAGGCATTAAGCTATGACTACAAACATTCCACCCAAACATTTCACACTTTTATTCTACAGAGATAGATACTAAAGAGGGTCACACACTTGAGTTCACCTTAAAGAGTGAGTAGTCACAACCAGACATCAGATTACTGGAAAGTTGAATGTGGTTATATAGCCTGGAAAACAGAGAAGATCATCAACCCTAAGTCAAGTGTGTTTTCGCCCCAATTCCGTGATGTGAAAAAGCAAACGACAGATCCTATTCTTTTTCACTACACAGCGTATAAAGAAACTGCCACTAAGCCAATGTGTTTCATTCCTACAATGGATAAAAACCCACCAATTTACTTTGGACAAAAGCAGGCATGTTTGTATGCAGCCTAATAATGTGTAAATAATCAGACTATTAGTGCAATGGGAATAGAGCACATGCATGTACACAGCTCGACCAGAAAAGACTAGCGTGCTTAAGGCATTTTGGAAAGCCCTTTCTATACAACTGAACAAGGTGGGTAATGCTGTTTAATAAAAAATAACTCTGATTACATCCCCATTCAGAAAGTGTGCATTCACGCTATACCAGAAGCTAATCAGCAGAGGAGACTAAGCTTATGCTTTGGATCTGATAACTGTAACTGTATAAACGCAAATAGAGATTCCCATTAGGTTGTTGAGAAAAAATGTGCATAAAAAACATCTCAGTCTCAATTTAATTAATCCAATCGTACTGGTGTTAAATCCTTGCATGTCTGCTAATGAAATAAATTAAAATATAACACAAAATTCTTACGCCCAAAAATCCTCTACGGTGTCAAACTTGGAAATCAGCCGCAGGTTGGCTTGCCATGTTTTGCTCTTGTCATTTTTGAAGAACCATAAAGACCATCTGTGGAAAACAAGCAGATAAGATAAACAATTCAATATTCAACAGGAAAGAGAGAGAGAGAGAGAGAGAGAGAGAGAGAGAGCCCAAACTCTCATTAAATTTTGATAATGTGCAAAATTCTAAATATGTTAATATGAGAACTAAACCAACATGTTGCCTGCGGTTCACCTATTTTGTAGTGGATGTTTCATATAACACTCAGGGCTGACAATCTCCTGACTTGTCTCCTCAGAGTTCTCCTCTTCACTCTTAGATGGATTCAAAATGACTTCCTTAAAAAAACAGCAATAAAAATTCATTTTAAAGAACATTTGGAAGTGCAGCGAACAGCTTAACGTCATACAATCACATACAATATTAAGCTGTGCATTCATATAGAGGCCACCATCCAGCATAAAGTGGTTTAAGGTAAATATCAAAATACGTTGAGCCACATTTGTGCTAGACTGAATGACTGACAGCATTAAACTTGGCCCTCAACTCAGAACCAAGTCAACAGCTGGAACAAACACAGAAACAAGGACTAATTGCACTTTAATAACACCGTGTTCTGTCAGAAGTTTTACTTCACGTCAGAAACGACAGAAATTTAAAAAGTAAAGTTCTGTTCATCTCAGTAACAGCTTGTCTGGTCTCTGTAAGTAACGATATCTGTTAATTAACTAAATCTGTATAGAGGAACCGCTGGCCAGTCCACGACAGATGTCGTGGCGGTCGAGGTTACTCGAGTGTGGGTTGCAGCTGTCAGTCTTGTTTTCTTCTCCCCTGTGAATATAATGTCTTCCTTTATGGTATGTTAACGTTAACATTGCTTATCCATGAAAAAAGAAGAGGGGTGCTGCTAGCTAGCTAACCTAATATCACGATAATGCTTCTCTTCTGCTAGTTGTTGACAACAATACCTGGAACAGCACTAATACAGCGTGAAATGTTACAAATTGAATATTTATGTGCAAGTGAATAAATATACTGGCAAACATACCTTAGAAACAGTCATTCGCGTTAGCTGGCTACAGAAACGTGCCACGGCTATTTTCAAAACAAGCCCACATAACTACTCAGCCGAACTTGTTAGAGAGCTTTGCTGAGTGGCGTGAACGTTGGGAGACCTGCTGCTATCCCATTCAAACAATCCGATTAACTTTACCAAAGTGTGAGCGCAGGTCATTTTACAGAGTTATTCCGAACCAGATCCAGCAATACACGCATAACTGCTGCGTGACTGACTTGTGTTCACCAAGCAGTAGTTAGAAAAAACAGAAAAACAGCGTTAAGAGTGACGGCTCGACTCACCGGCTCCGCAGTCGCCATTTTACATTCTGGCTGCTTCACAACACAGGCCTCATATGGAGCAGCAGCCAGACTGACTGACTAGCAGGTCGACCAGAGCACTGATCTACCTTAACGACATGTAGAGCAACTGCTGTTCGCTCAGAACACTAAACAGACCGCCCTACACCCGTTTAACGCAAGGCCGTTTCCACTGTCAGGCTCTGAAGTGATGCTATGTGCTTAAACAGCTACACAGATGTTTAGCAAAGTGTTGAATTTTGTGCTGCAACTTTTCGAAAAACCTCTCAAACGGAGAGACACAGGGGTCGTTAACCTTAACGCAGGATATAAACATATACCAGACAGAGTGTTTAATAACTGACGCGTTGTTGTGCACTGTTTCTGTGGAGTGCAGCTGTGAGTTTGTGGCTTTGAGCCGTTTCGGGTTGTTGAATGTGCCACCTCGCTTTCGGCTACAGCGCCGGTGACGTCACGGAGCGCCGCGTTTGACAGAAAAGACCGGAAGCAAGTCGAACGGCGCTCAGCTCAGCCCCCCTCGGTCCGGGATCAGGCTTCGGATAATTTCGATAGTTTGACGCTGTTGGTGGACAACATAAACATGTCCGGTATTATGCCGACTGTGAATGATGCGACGGTGATACATGGCCGCGGTTTGCTGGAGGCGGGAGGTCCGAGCAGGTACCCGCGCCGCTGTGTAGCCGAGCAGGTGAGCAGCTCCTGATCAGTCAGCACTTCTAAACACGCTGCCTCTCCGCCTGATGTCTGTCCAAACAGAGACAACAGCTTGCTCGCGATTTTAAAAAGCACTTACGTGTCGAACCGAATGCGTTTTTACTCGTTTCACCCCTCCACCCGGAACTGTTTCAGCCAGTTTAACATGTAAACACGGCTTAATGTGGCTGTCAGTGTGACCGTGTGTGTCTGTTTGCAGACTTTAACAGCAGCTCACACACATATGGCGTGTTTATCATATGTTACTGTTGCCTGGGCTTATACTCCAGTGTTAATATACAACAGCTTTATAATTCCTCCAACACCTCATCCAGTGTCTTTTTATAAAGACTTTTTATAGATTAAACCTTTAAAACCATCTAAACATGTTCAAAAATTAGAATACTTGAACCCATTTAATTCCAGATTAGTTTTCAGATGTTTTGTTCTATGCAGTTTTGCATTTTCTAAGATCTAAAGGGAAAAAATGTCTCCAGATTGTATGACTCTTACTGTGTAAATGGCAAATGCAGATATAATTGGTGTATATAACTGTGATGAAAAAAAAATGATAGAGGTCTTGCTCTAGTCTAAAAAATTGCCCGAAAAGGGCGAAAATTGTTGTTATCAAATATTAAGGCTGCTCAATCAAACAAGCATTGATCTTGAGTTGAGCCAGCACCAGTACATTTTTATACCTTTCCTGTTATGAGAAGTCATCACCTGATTCCTTCTCATCCCTCCCAAATAATAAGTTAAGTTTCCAGCTGTTATTTCCAAATCACACATCACCCTGACTTCATCAAATATCATTGTTTACAAACCTTCCCATAGTAATACAGTGTTTCTTTTATTACCACTTTGTACCATAACTGATCTAATCATTTTTCCATCCCAACGAAATTGGGAAAATATTTATTTACAAACTTGGGAATAACACATGCACACACACACTTTCTTTAGTGCTTAATTTTAATTTATTTTTTAATCATAGTTTTGTGCTTGTATTTGGGTCTTATTTATTAACTGATGCAACTTATACCATCTATTAAACCAACTGACATATCCCCAACACCTGTATCTCCAGTGTGTCTCAAAACACCTCCTGAAATGGTGTGAGTGATCATGTAGCAGTCTGTCTTGCAGAGTTTAAAGTTGCATTATTTGATAAATGAGACCAAAATATTAAAAAGAACAAAAATTTAAATAATTCAGTGAAGAAAGAACGGAGGCAGCTTGCTGATACCATGATGTTATAAAGGCTCAAACATGTGGTCTGTAGTGGATCATCATATAATATTTAAGATATTTAGTTTAAAACATTTCATGATGTGAAAAAAGAACAGTTTTGATGGCATGTCAAAGACTTCTGTGTATAGTTTTGCAGAAATATCTAATGAAGTTTGCATGCTAACCTGCTGGCCCTGCTGGGTGTCTTTATCATGGATCCCTCATAAAAACCATGGTTTCTGAAACCTGGAAACCATTTTAGCATGTCCATGTGTTAGACTTAAACTATATGAATAGAAACAGTCAATAGTGAGGGTTATCAGTGGCTCAGTAAATATGAGCCACTGTGTTATCACTCTGATCTCAAGTTCAAAGGTTTTAAGGTTTGTAAAAAATGTGATATAAAAATGGCAGTGAAGGATAGGCAATACATTGTTATTGTAATATACCTTGATAAATTATTTTTAGCATGCTGTGGATTTTGTTAGTAACTAAGGAGCACTGAACAGCTGCGTGTTTCATCACAAAGCCAAACAAGCAGTACAATGTATGGAACAAGAAATAAAAATCTTTGAATTCATAGTTTTTGCTAGTATTTTAAAAACATTTTTTAAATGTACTGGTCAATTCTGTTTTGATCTATTAAAATGCAGAAAAATATAAGCTTTGCACGTCATACAAACAAGCATTATTAGTGTTCATAATTTTATTTTTGTGGTCTTTTAGAATAGATTAACATGCTTCATCCTTTCTCAAGCGTAATATTTTTCTCATACTTTAGTGTCTGATAGAGAACCTGTGTTTTTAAAGCGGCCTCCCTATGAACCCATTGTCCTCTGATTGGTCAGCTTACCCACTCTTTTCTGGTTGGCCAACCACCAAAACTGACCTTACTTACACCAAGCCTGGTAGATGTATGTGTAGATGTATTTTGTAGAGCTCTGAAGCTGATATCAAATACCTCAAGAGTGAAGTAAACAGCTCCGGTCATACGATTATTTACGTCACCCAATTTAACTTTTTACTCGAAATCAGCAAAACATGTAATGTAAGTTCAGCTTCAGTAAAAGTCGCATTAAAACCCCTTTTACAGAACTTTGTTAAGATTAATGGCTTATGTGTCTAAATAAGAAATATCCCCTTTTTAATAGCTGCAGAGCGAGACATGTTTACATAAGCCGCGTTTTTTCCCCTCTGAACATGTTCCTCTATCTTTGTTTGAGTTTATAGCTTAGCAACAGAACGCAGCTCGCTTCCTCATCACATACTGTACACATTAACAAACTCAGATGATCCATATAAACACTTACTCTAATCAGAAGACTTAATGAGACTTTGTATATACAATATAGAAATAGAAATTTTACATACAGTATATCTCTAAGCCTATCCTTAACTATAAGACTGACAACAACCCCATGTGACAAAGGAAAATGCCACACAACATCAGTCATTTTGCCTTTAATCATCCATCACATGAAATAGAAAATAAGAATATGTAAGAACAAACCGTTTCCTAAGATGATGTTGGGCACCACAGAAATGTTGTTCTATGCGGTTTTGCTAAAACCCAAGCTTAAGAGTTATTGACTCTTACCGCGTTAAAAGCATCTTAATGCAGATGCATTTAGCGCAACTCTATCTTCGCAGTCTGTCTCCAGTGTATTCCATGTACCCAGTCCTCGGCACATAATGGACTAATAGAGGTGGGTGATGTTATGATAGGCTATCATACGACAATAAAGTACATCGCGCTGAGCTTTTCTAAGCATTATGTGGATATTGTCACTACTTAAAGAACACTGGTAAAATTTATGTTTCATAACAAAGAGATTTAAGATTGTTGCCCAAATGACATCGTTGTCTAAGGTTTCACCCTCATGTCTGGAGAATGGCAGCTCAAATCTGGCAATGTAAATAGTCCCAAAAAACATTACTGGTTCTCTGTAATTGAACATAGTGATGTGTCTGTTAAACAAAGCACCAATCAAAGCTTGAATAAAAAACATTTAAAAAAAAATATCAGTTTTCTCCAGCTAAACCCCTCAAAAAATAAATATTGGTAAACTTAATGAGCCAGATTCATCACAACTCAAAATCATGTAACGCTCCTGTTGGATGCCAAAAACAAAAGCAAAGAAACAAACAAAAAAAACCCCACAGTTTTCAGAAGCTGAGCTATGAGTTTTAGGGGGAAACAGGCCTGACAAATGACCGATTCTGTAATAATAATAAATCAAGCCTTTTCCAATTCCTTGACATTACACTAATATTTTTTTCTAATAGGAATGAATTAAAAATAAACATTTGGTATTTTTGAGTACAATTAAATTAAACATTCAGTTGATATTCTGAAATTGTATGGCAAGTTGTTACAGCTTTGATTGGCATTTTTATGATGTTAGGAATTCAGTTTGCATGTAAAAAATATTTTCAACAATAAATATATTTAATATCAGGAATTTGATTTGCACATTAAGTATTAAATACAGACCAGTAAAAATGCAGTTGTAAGAAATCTTTACTGGTAAAAATGTCATGTGTGTAAATCTAATAGTTTGCTAAAACTAATGCACATTGAAAAACAAGATAAAACAGTGCTTACATTAAAATCAGTTTGAGCTGATCTGAAGCAAGTCAAATCTCAACACGTCAAATTACTTTTCATGTATTTGGATTTCAAGCTAATCCTACTTAGCACACAGGATGGCCATTTGCTAAACATGGAATTTTATGCAAGAAGATGCTATTTTAAGTACAGTGCCATTAAAATCTGCCAATCCAGCATTTCTGCACTTCTGTAACAGCAGTTAGAAGGTTTGCCATTATGTTCAGTCCAAACAGATTAAATGTGTCTGTATCAGTTAACCAGCTGGCATGTGTGTGTGATTTGTTGCATGTGTGACCAGACATGTGGAAACATCAGAGAAAGTACCATTTGATCCACATCTGCTTCTTACTGGCACAGTTAAAGCCAAAGTGGTTCAGGTGATATTTTTGCAGGAGTGTGGCATGTTATGAATCGATACTGCCGCATATAAATGAAGGAAACACTTGGCCATGCTGTAAAGCTTGCTGATAACCCTTGTTTTCGAATGTGCAAACGCATTACAACCATGCAATTTGCTCTTACTATCACTGTAAATCTGGTGCTGCGTTTTATGAATCTGGCCCATGTACACGGTAAAAATGTTTATTACCAAGCTCAGTTCCAAAAGAAGATGGGTTAGTACATGACATGCTAATAAAAGCACAAAATCCACTTTAACTTGTGTGAATACACACTCGTGAAATAAATGGATGCCTGCAAGATGTTCTAAAAAGTTGGGACAGGGGCCATTTCAAACTAGGGATTTGGGGATTTTCATGAGCAAGTACAGGGTCAAAGCCTGCTGAAAATACAAAAGAGAATATTCCCACAGTTTAAAGACAACATTCTTCAAATAGTATTGATTATTTGTTTCTCCTTTTATGGTGCAGAAAATCAAAATATTTAGGGAATTCAGAGAGATCTTAGCACATGATCAAGCCATTGTCAATAAACACGGTTCGTCAGTGCATCCACTGTAAGACTGTACTATGTCCAGTAGAAGTTATATCTCAACAGTGTCCAGAAATGCAGCCGAATTCTCTGGACTCAAGTTCCTCTGAAATGCACTGATGCACAGTGGAAATATGTTTTATAGTCTGAAAAGTCAACCACTGTTTATATAATTCTAACAACTTTGTGTTATCCAGACAAAGAAAAAAAGGCCTATCTAGATTGTTACCAGGGTAAAGTTGAAAAGGCAGGGTATGGGGTGTTAATGTCCTTAGCGTGGGTGTAACATATGCTGCCTTCTAGACATTATCTTTTTCAGCTATGTCCCTGCTTATGTCAACAAGGCCGAGCCACATCCTGTACATGTGCATCTGAAAGTATGTAAAATAAATAATATATAAATAATATAAAGACCAAAGTACAGCAGTCTAGACCCTGTACGGACTGAAAACCAGTGGAACATTAGAATGGTAACGGTTTCTAGGTATTGCAGAAAATCTTTTAATTGTACATGAATTTGCATTCTTACCAAACGTTCTCTTTCCTTCTCAGAATGACATCAGGGCGAGGGCACGACCTCCAGGCCCTTCCAGCCCCCGGCTGGAGCCTCAGGCTGCGGCAGATCCTGCTGTGGATGCAGCGCTGGTGGATGACTGTGAGAGGCTGGGCACTCTGTTTGGAGAGCTGAATAAGTGTCTACGAGGCATAGGTTTCACGCAGCTCTACTTTGGGGAGAAGATTGTAGAGCCTGTGGTGGTCCTGCTCTTTTGGGCGCTCCTTTGGTTTCTTGGTATCCAGGCCTTGGGTCTTGTGGGAACTCTGTGCATTGTCATCATCTACATCCAGAAGTAAAGGCCTAAGACAGGCATACAGTTGCACAGACTAAACAAGTGCCAGACCTGGGGCAGTAGAGAGATGGAGAAAGAGAGCGAGAGAGATTCTTTCTGTCTTGCCCCACACTAACACAGATCAGCTTAATGAATGTCTCTTGAGAATTATGATGAATGGTGTGTTTGGTTCTATGACAGCCTCAAATGATTGCACACATTAATGTAGTGCCTTGCAAAAGTAGTCAGGTGTTTTGTCATGCAAGTACTGTGTTAAACCAAAACCTTGTAGCTTTTTTTTTAGATTAGATTTTTGTTGTTGTTGTTTTTCAATATATTATACATCCTGAAACTTTCAGGACCAATGGGCCAAGAGAAATGGTCAAGAATGACTTGGAATGAAAACTCATTACAATATTTTACATGAAATATTATAAGAACTCCACGTTATGGTTTTTGAGAGACAAAGTTTTGTTTGGTGATGTCGTGCATAATCAGAGACCACCCTTTACTCTTTATTTTTTTTGTCAAAATGCCTATACGTGTTATTTGTTTTGCAGCGTCAGGAACCTCAACAACCAAACATAACTGAATAAAATAATAAAAGACGTTTTTGCTCTCACAATCTCAGTCTTAGAGGTTGCTCACATTAGCTGCCTTCCACAATCCAAATAACCTCAAGCCTATTCTGTGACGCTGAAGTACGAACTCTGCAGTGGCCAGTTCATTGTTCTGAGAAGATCAGTAGCTTCTTAGATTTGTGGTAGAGTCTGTGATTTGCAAATGTTCTATTTTTAATCTATTTTCTTAGTAATACCTGCACACATCCTTTCAGACCCACAGCATTTGACAGTGAAAGAATGGACAGAAACACTTTGGATTTTTTTAGGTCTGAAGATAAAGTGGACCTTGACCTTGAAGAGAATTCTCTCTCAGAGAAACATTTTTTTATTGGACAGGGACTGTTTTGGTGGTCTTCCACATCTTGTACCGTTGTTAAGCATCCTGTATCTTCTTAAAAATTTTTTTGGAAACTCATTTTTTCTGTTTTCCTATAAGACACTTACTCTATTTTTGGATATCTAATCTCTTCTGAAATATCTCCTGAAAAACGAACAACCTAATGGCCATTTTTGACTGAATTGAAGGGTGGTCTCTGATTTTCGCAGGACATACAGATGCTTTTCCAAGGCACTATAGTGCATGGTTATAGTAAATGATGTTTGTCTTTGGGGATGGGACTTACCTACAGAGAGCTCCTGTAGCAAAGGAGTCTTTACTGTCATGTTTGCACTATGTGAGGTGCTTTTGATATATGCATGCTTTCCTTGACAATGAATTTATACTGACCGGTGAGTGAATGCATATTCTTGACTAGCATGGATGTTAAAGAAAATGCACTTTACGAGAAAACAAAGAAGATTGGCACTATATAACCTTTTTTTCCAAACAGGTCCATACATATCTGTCATACTTTCTTTAGAAAGAGGACTGCTGCATACAACATAACCTGGATGTATCCACCTCGTTGCCCTTCTAGACATTCCTGCATTCTCCACACAAGTGCACTAGAGGGCAACCTTCTCCTTGGCCCCTCATCTGGAAATCTGACTCGAAAACGATCTCCACTTTGAGGTTAATCAGTCCATCTATACCTTCCACAGTGCTGAAGTCTAAAAGCTAGAAGTGCAGATGTAAGAATTTGATTGTGTGTTCTCATTAACTCCATTACAAATACCATCAACTCTTTCCTGCTAAGAAACACAAGAGATCATATTTATTGTGTAATTAGAAAATTATGCATTTATTCACACTAGCGCACTGGCAAAAAACCTAAGATGTAATGGCATGTTAATAATTGTAAATTCAGGCATATTTATGAAATGACATATTAAATGCATATAATAATGTATCTCCGGCAGTGCCGAAACTGGTGAGCAGGCTATGCTGAAGTGAATACTTGTTTTTTAATGCTTTAATTTTATGACGCCCATGCTCTAGATGAAGTTTATGAAAATGGTATGTACAGTATTTACATAATATTTATCTTTAAAAATGGGAGGAACTCCAACTTTTGAAGTGAAAATCGATTAAGCTGCTCTTTATATGATTACAGGATATGCAGCTCTGTGTGAATATCCTTTTCTGCCTCACAGTTATACAATGATATCTGTGAATTTGATTATCTGTAAATTGGATCTCGGAATGCAGGGCTGGTTGTGTTTCCGCTGTAGCACAGATGTACTGTATGGATATTGCTGCAAGTCTCCAAAATAACGGTTACATTTGCTGTTTTCTTTCTGAGCACAATCTTCCATCACTGCGGTTTACTGCTGTTCCTTTATACCTCATCCATCACGCTTTGTGCCACAGTTTTGATGATCATTTATGCCATCGTGCTGTATTTTCTTACAGTCTTTTGTGAGAAATTTATCAGAAATTTATTTGAAAGTTTAATTTTTTGCCTCTGTAACTACAATTCAACCTAATATTTGGGAATCTTAATAAAGGTTCTATGTTTTTAAAGAAACGTCTGTGCTGTTGGCTTTCATTATTAGTTTTACAGGTATGTAAATGACCAGAAAGGTTTACACTTTTTCATGTAATGCATTCTTAAGCTGCATAAAAGTTTCTTTAGAAACTTTAGAAACTCTCTTCTAGCTCAAAGTGATCTGGCCATGTTTTATGTGAAATGTCTGTAAAAAAAAGGAGCAAGAATACAGCTAAAAGTGCACACAGCAACAAAAAAAAACAAGATAATGTGCAGCGCTATGTTTTCTCTGGGTGTTGTCCCAGCAGCACCCAAATTTAGCATTAACAACAACACTGATGTGAAATTTAGTCTAGTCTGTGTGCTTCTGTGTAAATGCACACAGACTAGTCTCTGTAGATGCACTAACAGCTGTGCACACCACAGGTGAAAATCCAAAAATGACCGTTGACATGAAGGACTGAAGCACTTCATTAAGCTTAAATCTCTTAGCTGATTAAAATCACTCACAAGTGTAGCTTCTAGAACTAATGCTATGCCCCTATGACCTCTTGCCTATGACTTTACAATGACTGGTTTGTGTGGGGCTGTTCTGAGGGCTTGTTTGTGAGTGAGTGAACTTGTAACCTGCACTGTGAGAGTGTGTGCATTCATCAGCAGCCTCTACAGACCAACCAGAACATCATGCAGGGCCAAATTAGGGTTCTTAGCTTTTTTCACAGTGAATGAATCCTGCCCTTGAATATCTACCATCCTGCAGAGTTTAGCCTCATCCCAAAGCAAAAACACCTGATCCAGATAGTGAAAGCCTTCAGAAGTATCTGAATACTACAGCCAAATGTGGTGGATCTCCAGGACCAAGATTGGACACCCCCCAGTTTAATAGCTAGAATATTTAAAGAACAGTTAAAGCAGTGGTCAAACATGCATGCTTATATCATCACATGCTTGCTTAGGACCCAGGCTGGGCTGTACAATGTGAGCACGTGTATCTCCAGTCAATAACATTTTGTCCAAATGTCAGTCGTTCCTGAGTTCCTGAGTTTTAACTACGTGGCTTGCGCTGTACTGAACATCATTTCCCAAAGGCCCAAATCATCTGCTTAAGTTTATATCAGGTTTCTAGAGAACAAATACAGATGTTTGTAATCATGGGGCCTTGCAATGTACAAAGTGACTCTTTTCTGCCTGTTAATTTGTTATTTTTGATGTTTTCTTGCTGAAACAAAAAAAGAGGTGATCCCTAAATGCCTCTCTGGAATTGGAAGCTAATGCACCATCTTTTGTTCCTTTAACCTGTTTTAATATAAGTTGTTTAAATAAAAAAATAAAATTCACAAATTTATCACATCAAATAACAATATGCATTTAGATAATAAACTATTTACCTTCCTGTATGTGCATTACTGCTGGTGTGGGTCTCCACAAAATACAAAAAGTGCCAATAGCCTCCCCTTGTGTGAAGTCATTATCACACATTTTACAAACTAAATATCATTTTGTAAACATTTTAATTCAATTTAACTTTGTTATTATACCAATACAAGTGTAGCAAAACACTGTCAGGCTACTTCTCCAGGGCAGTACTTTAAGTTAAAGTTAAAAAGTTGAACAGAGATAAATAAGTAATAGTGCAAATACAATAGACAGAAACACAAGACAATATGTTCAAAGCCAGTAAGAGCAAGATGTGTAAAAGCAGTAACTGCCACTGTCAGTGTCAGAATGCAGCTGGAACAGGTGCAAACAGCAGGTAGTATAAATAAACATGAATATGTAGTAGAGCAGTGAAAAAAACAGCATTAGTGTTGTGTTTTGGATGCTGGTATGCTTAACCAGCAGGACCATACCTGGTGACCGGCTAAACCAGCATCAGACCAGCACAAGAACAGCATAAACCCACATACTTAATATTTGCATATAATTTGTGCTATAACACTTTTATAGCCCCTTTGCTATGTTCAGACCCCTCAAGGCTGTATGAATATAAGTTTAACTTAATTTAGTCTGTATTTCAATCACTCTTATCAAGAGAGGCAATCATGTTTCAGATAAATCCATATGAAATGTAGTGTTCAAAGGCATGTGACATTATTCTCTTTATGTAGTAGTTACATTTAACTCTATTTATAGATAAACCCTGTAAAACTTGTGTAACACCGTTTATGCTGACATTGTCAATGCATCAAAAATCACATGCTTTAAATAATACACCACCAATAGCAGTGCATTCAGTAATGTAGTATGTGGGACCAAACCAACCATGTTATTGAATGTAATACTTTCTTCAAGAGATTATCAGTGTTTACTGGAGGGATTCAAGCGCTGTAGTGATGAATGACAAGGAATCTCTATATTTTGGTGTATTTGCACCATCCATCCATTCCTTAGTGTCTTCAAAATGCCCAGTCCTGCTGAGTAAAGACAATCCTAAAACAGGATACTGCCACCACCATGCTTCATTGTTTGAATAGCGTTTGTTGAGTAATGAGCAGTGTTATGCTGTTGCTGCACATAGCTTTTTAAACTATTTAGCTCTGTTCTTGCCTCATTTTACCACAAAACCTTAGCTGGCTCTTTGCCAGTACAGTTGTTGTCGACTGGTGCACCTTCACTGCAGATTTAGCTTCTGAACTCTGTAGCTCCTTCTATGTGATTACAAGCCTCTCTGTGGTTTCTCTCACAAGTCCACTTCTTGCTTTTACAGCCTTGTATTGCCAGAGCCTAGGGTGATATTATACTTCCATTTCCCCAGAATTCATCCAACAGTGCTCGCTAGATATCCAAACACTTGGATATTATTTTGTAGCCCTTTGTGCATGCCTGTAACTCTGAGTGCTCTTGAGTCTTCATTTCCACAACTTCCCTTCACATTTACTGTTTGAACAGTGCTACTTGAAATATGCTACTCTTTCATCTAGATAAAGGTAGAGTCTAGTGTGAGCAAACTGTGTCCTTGTTAGGGCAATATCTTTCATCTTACATCATCTTCCACAGCGCAGGGGTGCTAAGACTTGTGCATACAGCATTTTTCATTAAGTATTTCCTATATTTAAGCTAATATCACTTTAAAGTCATTTATTTTGAGGGTCAGTGAAAAGCTGCATGACACATGACAATATCAAAGTGTCATCCAAAATCAAATCTGATGACATTTAGGGGGGTTGAACACTTTTGCAAGGCACGGCATATGGGTGCAAGTGTGTGCTGTAGGTTGACCAGCAGTTGCCCAGTGAAGGTCAGCGGCCAGAGGAGGGCGAGTTGCTGGATGCAGTGCATGATCTGGAGGCTGAGCTGCAGGCTTGCCGTCAAAGCCAGAGAGAGCTACATAAAACCATCCCAAGCTTTCAGCTTCACTTGAGGCTACAAGGGGGCACACACAAAAAAGGGGTATGCACACACATGCTGTAAACACAAGCATCACACACACACCTCCGGGCAAAAGCACAGAAACGGTCCGAAAAGAGCAGTGCAGAGCAACCGAGCGTGAGTGAGTCCTCCCTTCACAACACAGCTCCAGCATGGCCGCCCAAGACTCAACTACTGAGGCAGAACGTGGGCTGTTTTGCTAATTGCCTCAGCCATTAAGTAAAGCTGAATTTAGTAAACAGGTTTTTATTCTGGCGGACACGCTTGGAATGAATTTCCAGAACAAGCTGAAAATGCAGTTAATAATTCTGTAGAGTATTTTTAAAGAACACTTCTCAACCTAATAGACTACATCTACTATATGGTCAATTACCATGAAGAGTCATGTTGATGCATTTCCCTGCACTAGGAAAAAAACAGAAAACAAGTTAAAGAGTACACATGGAGAGCTACATTTTTCCTTTAAGTAAGAGTTTTTTAAGGGAGATGTAAACACATCTCACACAGATGTAAGCATAACATTCTAAATTAACCAAAAAAAAGAATGTGAATGTGAAATGTGAAATGACAGTGCTATATCCAAAACATATATGCATTGCTTTGCTGAGATATCTAATTAAGTTAGATAGATACATACATACATACATACATACTTTATTGATCCCAGAGGGAAATTCAAGTTAGCATGCTAACATGTGTTGTGAATATTCCTTACATTCAATCCTGTCTGTTAAAAGCTTGTTTATACAGATGGATACACTGAGTGCTACAGAGGCTGCAAGACATTTATGGTTCAGTGAATCCTGTCATTTATGGCAGGAACCCCCCAAGGAAGCTGCCCAAGCCCAGAAGATAGCAAATTGGCTGGATGGAACATGGAGGCAGGCCTATAAGACCGTGCAGTTGTCTGCACTGTGGTATTCTTAAGAATAAAGCTTATACTCTAAACTGGTCTCCCTCTTCAGTTTTGAAGTTACAACACCCGCTAACCCCGGGCTGTCCTGTGTTGTAATACCACTTTGTACCTGAAACGGCAACAAGTGAGTCACTGTATCGAGTCAAATCAGTCCAACATGAGAGGATAAAGAAGTAGCTTAATGGTTTTGAAGGTCCTGCTCCCTGTTAGATCATTTAAGAACAGGTAACCAATGACAAGAAGAATGAAGGCAACAATTGCTGGAGCTCTTGGCAAACAACCATTTTAATAATCACCATTGCCCACTCTCAGCAAGAATCCAGCATTTTTGAGTAAAGTGTAATACAGGGCTGCCCGTCAGAACAAAGCTGTCCTAATGACACAGTAACAAAAATAGCCTGTTTAAGTGTAAGAGATAAAGAGAGATTGAGAGACGGCCATATTGAATTATGAGCATTATTGACTTTCATCTTCTACAGCATTCACAAACACTTCGCAGGAGGACAGTAATAACTAATACACGTCAAAGAGACAGGGGAGGCCTTGTATGGGCCAACACTGTCACTGTGAGAGTGAATGGTGACCTGCCTTATGAGGTCATGTGACTGTATGTGCTGTTACTGCTGGTGTTAAATGATGTGCACTACATCGCAGCAGAATCACGGTCTCCCCGTCTCTTTTTAACATGTCTCAGTTGTTGCTGACCTTTGCTGGTCGGCAGCACTGCTATGTCTGATCTACTTCTACCAGCACATCACACATTAACACACCACCCACCACCACGTCAGTGTCTCTGCAGTTCTGAGAATGACCCACCACCAAATAATACCTGCTCTGTGGTGGTCCTGTGGTGGCCCTGACCACTGAAGAACAGAGTGAAAGGGGACTACCAAAGTACACAGAGAAACAAAAGGACTGCAGTCTGTATTAGTACAAAACTATAAACTGCACCTATATGGTAAGTGAAGCTTATACAATTGATGAATATTATATATAAACAGAAAAAAGAAGGTGGCTTTAATGTTATAAAATGATCACCATGACACCAGTTTCTGTTTTCGACAGCTACAGCAGGAGGTTTGTTAAGAGAGGGATCAGATTTGTGTGCCCCATTCGCGCTTTGTGTTCCAAGGTTTCTGATATGCTGTGTAAAGTGAAGCATGCAAACCATAAAGTAAACTTTGTGAAACAGCAGCAGGAGAAAGAGGCGGAGCAAGGCTGGAGCTCCACCCGGGGGCAGTTTAAGACTAGTCAGATAAAGGGTCGCATGAAACTCAGAATTCAAGAAGTTTATAAGAGTACACGAAGTAAGAGTGAAGGAAATAAAAACACAGAGGGTATACAATCCTACAGACCAGTATTTGTGTAACACATCTGAAAGTTATTTATATAGTATATATTCACTTGCCTCAAACATGGTTGATCAGCAAAGCCATATTTGGTGTCGAAGGCTGTGTCCAAAACCGACGGCAGCTGACCTGAAGCCTTACTGCCTTTGTTGTCTCGTAAGTCGGTGCCTTAAAAGGTGTCAGTGTGTCAGTGTTTATGTTTTCCTTACTACTTAGGTGCTGACACAGAGTATTATGGGATTATATAAGTCAGTGAAAGATACATCTATGCTGCCTCCGCAGGCAGTGTTTATACAAACATTAGATTTGGACACGACGGGGTGCCTTCACGCCTCAGAATACTGTACGAGTAGAGAGTGTTTATGATGTTACAGACACAGCCGAAATGTTGCTTCTATCATAAATCTTATATAAGGTAAACCAAGATGCTGCCTTTTGATGGTGAATTTAAGTAAAAGATGTGAAAAGTGTTTCAGTTCCTGACTATGTCTCCATCTGGCTTCATCTGGCAGCTGGCTGAACAAACCCTAAAACAAAAGCATTTTTTTAAATCACGTGTGTTAAGGCCTAAAATAAATACTTAAAATGTTTAGTGAAATGAGTAAAACTCCCCACTGGTGTGAGGGAGGCTCTGTTGTCTGCATTCTCACTTTCCAGGAAATATGTTTAAATGATGTTGTGAAGCTGAATCTTACATCCTTGTCCTGATTTCACTTCCTAAGGATCCTCGGGCAGAGTAAGCATGTCATTACAAGGCATTACAGTTAACTGATTTTAATTTGGCTGTGTACCAGCTTTGTTGCTCTTATTTACAAACATTAATAATGAATGCTCACTTGTGCGGCTATGAATGTGCCTCCCAAGAGCCTTTAATCTTGTAAATAACTTGATGTTATGCATCCCGGCCTTGTCAGCCAGTGCTGGAGCAGGTTCCCCTCTGTTGCTGCGTTTAAAAAAAAGAGCATTCGCTATAAAGTGCAATTTTTCCTGTTTCTTCTGCAGCAATGCCACACTGGTGTCAGAAATGGTACAGCGCCCCCAGTGTACTGTCGAGAAGTGGCGCTTCCATGAACTCAAGGGCGAAACGGCGGAGAAGACCAAGCCTAGCCGATTACTGCAGAGAAAGAAGGAGTGTGGAGAGGACTTTAGAGGAAGCAGTGCAGTGAAGCTCATTAGCTGAACCTGGCAAAATAGGCACAACATACCTGGAGGACAGCTGTCCAGATTGCGAGGGACTGTAGGGACTCCGCTCTGGTCCGTCGGAATTGTCTCTCCTTCTTCTGCGCCAACACTGCAGCATATTTAAATTCTCCAAAGCACGTATGTCTATCTGAGGTTCCTCTCCGAGTTGTTCATTGACAGCTCTGATATACACAGATCAGCCATGACATTATAAACACCCCCTCACATCTACACTCCCTGTCCATTTAACCAGCTCCACTGACCACATACGAGCACTTGTAGTTCTACAATTACAGTCTGTAGTCCATCTGTTTCTCTGTACACTTTGTAATCCCTTTTTCACCCTGTCCTTCAATAGTCAGGACCCCCCACGGGACCACCACTGAGCAGATATTATTTGGGTGGTTCTCAGCACTGCACTGACACTGGCATGGTGGTGGTGTGTTAGTGTGTGTTGTGCTGGTACAAGTGCATCAGACACAGCAGAGAAACAGATGAACGACAGTCAGTAATTGTAGAACTACATAGTGATCCTACATGGTAAGTGAAGCTGTTAAAGCAAACAATGTGTGTAGATATAAGGAGGTGGTTTTAATGATATGGCTGAGGGAAGAAGGATGGGCATGTATGATCAAACTTCACAGCAGATTTCACTTCAGGAATCCACTCTGCTTTATTTACCTTGTGAGTCTATGAAACAATGGCGTCTCCACTCTCTCTCTCTTGTAATTTCTGATTTATCAGCAGCAACTGTGTTGATTCTGGGTGTGAGGAGGACTTGAATTCTGCCCTGACTGATGTGACTTGCATGCCTTAAAACACTATTACTACTTTTACTATTTAAATATGAACCAAATGGGAATGTTTTGTTTATTATAAAAACATAATAAATAAGATCTTATCCAATACTAGGCCACCACTGTTGCACTGTGACATTGTCATACGGTTGCAATGGAATAAGTACTAAAGAAAATAAGACCCTTTAAGTAGTTTTATTCGCTCTAGCATTGCTCACGTCGCTCTAGCTGAAGCTGGAAAGGTTGACAGATATTTTAGATTTAAGTAAGATATTTAGCTCACTGTTCCTTACTCAGTGGACGAGAGTCACCACAACCATTTGATGTGGTGATAAAAACGGTCACCTACTATTTTTTTATTTTTAAAAATAAATAAGGTATTTTGTTGGTCTACACAAATTTTTTAAATATGCTTGGCATGTACATCATATCATGGTCCATATGTGTTATAAGTCAGGGATAAGTTTTAAAGTTTAAAGTTTTTTTAATTTATTTTTGAATACACCGACTGTATTGATTTTGTGTTATATTGGTTTTTTGGTTAAAATGTATTGAAAGCTAAAAACCATGTTAGTATCCCAGCATTACAAGGCCAATTAATAGCTATAAGCTATAAGTTAGATATGCTGGCCTGTAGCTTGAGCACTGGTGTGTGGAATACATATGAGAAATATCAATTTTGGCATATCATTGTTTCAAGGGTTACAGAAGAGAAAGATTCATAGTCTGAGTAAAATAAAGATGGCTGTCCTTCTTCTACCATGCAATGTACAGCTGAGAACAACACACTTCGGAGCACATTGAAAACAGCAGCATATGCATCCACAGTGCTGTGCCTGTTTAGTATAAACTCTGGATGAAAGCTCTGTGCAGCCAGCAAGCAGCAATGAAGCAGCTGTGGTCTAAGATGAGGGAGGAAGCAGTGGTAATGCAGCCATGGGTCAGGAGGTTACTGAGAGGGTGGGGCTTGGAACAGGAGTCAGTAAAGGCCCTACAGGAACATAAACTGCATGTCCACTACTTTTAGACAGCTGCCTGTCCAGCACTTCTTCTGAATTTGAGGGTATAAATGGGGTGTTTGTCGCCACTTTTGCTGCAGAACATTTACATGTATGCATTTGGCACATACAAAAGAGACATATTCTTGATTCATGTAACAGATGCTGATGCAAATAGTGTTAGCATCTTGCCCAAGATTTCTTTCTACTGCTCTAGGTGGCGATATGTTCAGAGTGAGAGTGTCTCAATTCATTGACAGTACTTTTCTATAACTGAACTGTGCCTGTGCGCCATAAAGAACCTAAAAAAAAGCTTAAATGCAGCATCAACACTTATACTAATGAAGACATGATGATAACAGTAGAGAGTTCACCACCCCACACGTCCAAGTTTTGAATGAGATCTTCCAACATCAGATTCACCCTCTTGTGGAGGTCAGAAGCACATAGTGACTTCACATAGTGTAGCTTTGAAGTCTTTAATTAGAATGAGAGTCTGGATACTTTTAGACATTCCACATAACTATTGTATTGCATGCTCTTTTATTTCAATTTAAACATGAGGATAAGTGTTTGTTATTACTTCATATACGTACACAAAGATCATTCAAGAAAGTAGTCCAGGCAGTTGCTTATAGGTCATCAAGTGTGTTTTGTTATTGATAAGAGTTTCCAGTTGATTTCAGATGATTTTACCACCACTAGTATCTACCAATAGTGATATTCAGGAAGACAGCAAGAGCCACTCCTGCAACACTACAATCTTGTAGTGCAGCAGCTTCTACTGCAGAAATCCATGAACCACATCATTTAACCATAACCGCAGATGCTTGGAATTTGTCTATGAATGCTGTTTTTTTATTTCTTTACATAATTTCCAAAAGGCCCGGCTGCTTTTTACACACTGTGTTAAATGAATGAAGTTGCACTGTTGCAAGGATTTACTTTCCAAGTAATTACCAGATGATGCACAAATGTTTGGTGCTGGTCTATTGTGGTTGTAAGCATGGTCTGCGAACATTTTGATTTCCTAGTTGTTTCTTTTTTTGTGCCAACTGGTAACTTGATTTTCATGTCAGAACAACAAAATCATTGAGTAGTTTTCAGAGCTAGAGTACTTAATGAAGCCGTCGCGCTCCCTATCTCTTGTGTTAATATGTGTTTGCAGATTGTATTTGTTTAAATGAAATGAAAACAGAGTTTAAACCGTAATTACCTGGAACGATACGATAGTTACTTGGAAACTCAGATGTTACATAACCCTAAAAACCCGCTAGCTTAAAATAGAAAAGTAATAATTGTAATATCTTTCCAGATACAGGACGGCAGCTGTAGTGGAGAAAAGGAGAAATAAGTAGTTTAGGTAAACAGGCACAGATACATACAGGTAGGCAAAACTAAATTGATTAAACGCTGCATTAAGTAGGTGTCAGGTGAAGCAGCTGTTCATGCTTGGGAAAATATACATAGCTCCTGATAAGTTTGTGATAACTTGCCCTGGATACGGTGCTTCCCAGGCTGCTCGAAGGCTGCCTGGCCTTAATCACTCTTTTACATAAGCTACACATTAAAGTCAAAATGAATTACATATGTTTATGGTATTTGAACAGTAAGGCTTTTCTTATGAATCTGTTTATCAGGCCACAGTCCTGCCCTAAAGTGAGAGAGAGAGAGCGAGAGAGAGAGAGCAAGAGCTTGCTTCCTCATTGAGACTTTGGCACTCGAGTATATAAATGATGGCCAAGTATTTTGTTCTCTTCACTCCTGACAGCACTAAGACATGGCTACTGCAGGAAAGGTATGCGTCTTCTTTCTTTCGTCCTTCATTCTCCATGTATGATTGTGTTCCATTAAAGAAAAAAGTTTAGCAAAGCGTCAGTGATCAGCCTGCAGATGCATCATAGAAACATTAGTTAAGTTGTTATATCTTTAAAAATAAACACATGCAAAAAAGTCTTGACTGGTGTTGGAACCGGAATGTTCGATCTGCTGAAGTAGTTTATTGGCCATTCATTAGGCTGAATAGCAATTTAATAAACATACAATTATTTTGAGAGGTCATATGAATGTTATACCAGTATATATGTATACAGGGTCGGGATATAACAGAATGCATAATATAATATAATTGAGAATGTGTGTTCAGAAAACAGCAATTAAGAGTCGCTATTGAGTCCAAGTTACATTCTGTAAAGGCAGCATTTATAGTATAGATACCTTTTACATTTAATAACAATGCTTTTAGAATATTAACTATTATTTACTATTTTAAAATCAGTACATGGCCCATGACTGAATGATGAATAAGAGTAAACTGTGCCAAAGTGATGATTAATCATTAATATCAGTGTTATTAAGTTCCAATAAAGCTGATAGGCCGATAAATCGATGTAATGGTCAGTTATTAATATAAGTGTAACTGAGCTCTGTAATGATTTCAGACTAATTGTCCATGAAACATATTAACAGAAAAATGGAAGCTCGAAACAGTGAAACACTGTGTGGAATAAGCTAAAAATAACTTTTTCAGTGATCACTAGTTTTATAAAGTCTTTTCACCAACGCTGTATGTATATTCTTCAAATATATGATTTACTGAAACCATACAGAGAGCAGGAATATTACACATCAGTGAATGAAACAGGGAAATGCATTAGGAGCTGCTGCAACTCACTTCGCCCATAAAAGTCTGCACAGCATATGGAAAAGAAAAAAGAAATTGGAACTCTTTCAAGTAATTGATTTATCATTTACTCTGGTTACGAAAGCACTCTTATTCTCCGCACTAAAGGCAAACATTGCGCAATTTGCAAAAGCAGATGGCTGGAAAGGCTCTGTGTGCAGGCAGAGATCAGTGCATGTACAACAGAAGCATTCTGCACTGTAAGCAGGACATTACCTCTATTCACATACTAGTCACTGACAGTGTGTTTGTGTGTTTTAGGTGATTAAATGCCAGGCTGCTGTTGCCTGGGAGCCCAGTGCTCCTCTGGTGATGGAAGAGATCGAAGTGGCACCACCTCAAGAGAATGAAATACGAATCAAGGTTAACCATTTCTTATAGACCTGAAATCACACAGTTGCTGTTATTTGAGTTAATTGCAACTCTGCTCATTAGATTTCACAGTCACAGTGTTTATGTTGCAATGAACACAATGTGAATTGGGGGTGTTTTCCATAGCTGGGTTGAGGCAAACACTTGCATAACAACCCAGGTTGTAACTTCTAACTGGTGCTATAACATCTTTACAGGGCAGCAGTAAGTTATGTTTGTTTATTTGAACTTGAGCTATGGTTTATTATATGACAGTTTTTCTAAAATTTGATTTGAAATATCGCAATATATCGCCAGCATCACAGTATATCGCAATATATTGAATTGTGACCCTACAAATCGTACCGCAAGGTTCATACCAATACACAGCCTGATTGGACAGCTTGAGGTGACAGTTAACTCTATTACATTAGCTCTCAGATACCCACATGGCCAGTTATGCTTGCTTGAACTGTCAGCCACAGATGGCTATTGCACAGACATTCTATTAATTATGCCATACAAGGCAACTGCATTGGTTAAATACCACAACACAAAAATTAAAGTAATCATTTTTCTTCCTTTGGTTTTAGTTGAAAAATATTGTGAGATCAATTGAACACTGTTGAATCAATGGAAGGTATACAAAATAACATCCCTGCTACATATATATTGTGATTAATTTCATTAGAATGAACACACTGATTAAGTTTGGGGCTTTAAGACAATAACCAAAAAAGACAACCTGTTAATCGCAGCCATTTATATAGCGATTAATGGTCAGCTAAAACGTTGTGGTCATGACAGGCCTAATTTCCTGTGGCCACTCTCTGCTGTACTGACCAGAAAACACAGCTCTTTATTTATGAAAAAACATGCAAAACAGCAGCCATGCTTAACTAACTTGGCAATGACTCCCAAATGCATTGCAGTATGAATATCAAAATATGAGCTTGAACAGTTAATGATCTCATGAATCTGCCCTGTGCTGTAGGTGGTAGCTACAGGTGTCTGTCACTCAGACCTGTACCATCTGTTTGAGGGGAAGCACAAAGAAGGCTTCCCTGCTGTCCTGGGCCATGAGGGGGCCGGCGTGGTGGAGAGTGTCGGGCCTGGAGTCACTGAATTTAAACCAGGTCTCAATCCCAACGCAGCCACTATTTTCTCTCTCACTGTACCTGCTTTCTTCCTACATGTGGGTTTATGCCTTATGAAGTAAACTCACAGTCTGTGTGTGTTTCAATCATTTACAGGTGATAAGGTCATCCCTCTCTTTGTCTCCCAGTGTAAAGAGTGCAAGTTCTGTAAGAGTCCTAAGACTAACCTGTGCGAGCAAAGCTGGTAAGAAAGAAAAACAGCCGGATATGATGTAAAGTGATGTATAACATTTGTAAATGGTGTTTTACAGACACAGTGAACTGAAAACACATGAGTTATATGAAGGCAAAAATATTAATTATACTAAATGGTTCAACCAGTA
Organism: Megaleporinus macrocephalus; assembly: GCA_021613375.1. NCBI lineage: Eukaryota > Metazoa > Chordata > Actinopteri > Characiformes > Anostomidae > Megaleporinus > Megaleporinus macrocephalus. The sequence continues at coordinate 23,038,754 of CM038706.1, forward strand.
AAGACTCTACTGGAGCGGTGAGGCTAATGTAGTGTACGAAACTATTTTGACCAGTTAGCTTTGTGTAAACTAACTAGTCCTATATGGCTTCTAGCATTCACATTGGTCTACAAATGCATAAACAAGTGTGACTTGAGGTGTAGGATGATTTAGGCACAATTAACCTGGTGGCTATAAGTTTTCATTACTTCTACTACTTTGTAGTGCAAAATGAAAAAAGCAAATACGTCCTGGCTCTGGAACTATAGTAGGGTACGGGAGGAAACTGTGCAAATCAGATTTTTGGACAATCCACGGCTGTAATACATGCACCCAAAAATTCTAGGTCAACCTGTTACCTGTAACAGAAGTTAGAGAATTGTATAAACTGCTTTAACTTTCAGGTCCAGTGAACGGTATGCTCAGATGTCAGACACAGCTACACGCTTCTCGTGTCGTGGCAAGCCAATCCTGCAGTTCATGGGAACCAGCACATTCTCGGAGTACACAGTTTTGAATCAGATTGCTGTGGCTAAGATCCATGATGATGCCCCGCTTAACCGCGTTTGCCTGCTTGGCTGTGGAATCTCCACTGGCTATGGAGCTGCCATCAATACTGCCAAGGTATGTGAAAGGCTGCAGGTACAGCATGTGTAGCCTACAGTAAAACTCGTGATATTAATTATAAGCAGACTGTGTGCACAACGTATGTCTAAGAAGACTCCAACACAGCATCTCTATGCAGTAACTGTGCTGGATTAGGGTCTGCAGTAAGGGTGGGTTTGTAAGTCTGCATTAAGTCTGGTTTCCTGGCCCAAAATATACCAAATCTTAGGCAACATGTGATTATTAGCCCTTTTTGTGAAACTGTATTGCCATTGCAATCTTGTGTAAGACTAGGTTTGATGCCGATCAGAGACTAGCCCTGAACGTTATGGATGTCACTGTCTGATCTCAAAAATTTTTGATTTAGTAGAGTTTAGGAAATTGTTCAACATATCATGAAATTTCAACACAATTACATTTTATTAAATTAAAACTTTCTAAAATCGATGCAGTTGGAATACCACCTCCAGACTGATGCATCACACTGTCACACTCACCACCCCAACCATGTGTGTGTACAGGTAGAGCCAGGCTCAGTGTGTGCAGTGTTCGGGATGGGTGCAGTGGGGCTCGCTGCGGTCATGGGCTGCAAGTGTGCTGGGGCCTCCAGGATCATTGCTGTGGACATCAATGAGCAGAAGTTTGAAAAGGCAAAGGTGTTCGGTGCCACTGATTTCGTGAACCCAAAAGCACACAAAAAGCCAATCAGTGAGGTTCTGATAGAGATGACCAACGGAGGGGTGGATTACTCACTGGAGTGTGTGGGCAATGTGGCTGTAATGGTAAGCTCTGCTAATGAGGGTGAAACCCCTGCAACATAAAAAGGCATGTGGCTGTGATTCTTATATGTTTGTGCCTCTACAGAGGAGTGCGCTGGAGTCATGTTCCAGAGGCTGGGGTGTGAGTGTGCTTGTCGGCTGGACGGATCTTCATGACTTCTCGGCTCGGCCAATTCAGCTAATTGCTGGAAAGACCTGGAAAGGAACCCTGTTTGGAGGTAAACAAGTCACACAGACCACCAGACCAAAGATAACTTACACTTGCAATGCACCAAAGATCTTAACTACTACTACTACAAATTGTGTGCCCACTTATGTATGCCAGTTTATCGTGTGTTTCAGGGTTTAAGGGCAAAGACTCTGTTCCAAAGCTAGTCCTGGACTACATGGCTGGCCGTATAAAGCTTGATGAGTTTGTGACACACACAGTGAGTCTGGAGCAGATCAATGATGCCATTCAGCTCATGAAGACTGGCGGCTGGTAAAGGCTTTGCTTTCTTGTACTTATTTAAAATGTATTAGGTTTTAAAGTTTACAGCCGTTTAAGTAAGCGTCTCTGTTTTACAGCATTCGGACCATCGTGAACGTGTCCAAATGAGAAGCCAACAGCCAGAGACCTGCCAAACGAGTACTCTTCGGCTAGCCATTCTTTATATTTTAACATTACATAACATAATTACTAATGAGTTCTGTTATCAACCAGAGGTAGTGCTCTAAAGCTATATAATACACTTGTAATAATTGTAAGCAGAATGCTACACACTTTGTGCTAGCCCACTGCTCAGAGACCTTGCTTCACATGCACAGCATTATTCCCTATAAACTCACCTACTACTAATAGAACTTGTACAATGGCATGTTCTAATTTAGATAACATGCACCATTAAGACAGCTACTGAACTGTGATTATGTGAAACAGCGAAATGTGAAAGATGGCTAATAAAAGCAAATACAAGATGCTTCTGCCTTACAATTTTATCCCAAGAACTTTAGAAAAAGGGGGAACTTGCTCAACTGACCATAAATTTACCCCAAACCTTAAATACAGTTTGAGGAAATAGCAGGCTCTGTCCACTGCCAAGAAACAAAGACCAAACATCTGTTCATTTTCACACCGCATAGACCTCTCTTGAATTTGACCCCCACCATGCATGTCTTACATAACACAACAAAGTTAGGCAACATTAAAATACGTCCAGCCACGTATTCCTCCAGCCGACTGGAGCCAACTGCAAAAAAGCAGCCAAATCTTCTTTGATCATTACAATCTTCAGACTAAACAAATGTGTTTCTAATCACTCGAGATTTCTGCTTAAATGTTGGTTGGCCAGCCTCCCCAAGTCAATGAACTGTAAGTCATTTGGCACTCTTTTTTTGACCTTTAGTCGTCTATTGTGTAATTTAACGGATTCTATATAAATACTGCCTTCAATAAACATATCCTCTTTTGCACTATTGATTTAATAAGCCAGCTATTTTTGATGAAGGTTCAAATGGTACAGTTACAAATGATTGAATGACCTTTGGAACAAGACCAGGCCATTAAAAGCACTGGACATGAAGGGTCAGACAGGAAAACAAAGTTTCATAGACTATTTTTTTTTACAAACGCACAAGATGAAGTTGCTTTCATTATATTATCCATTATTGTAAGTAACCCTGTCATTAGCCTATTCATGTGCATTATATATGCTATTCTATAGGCTACGTTTGAGATCAGATCATCTTAGACTCACAAAGGCTCAAATATTTTTGAATCTGAGTGGAAAAGAAAAAACAGTCACCATTCACAAGGAAAATATGCTTTAATTCAGCTTGAATGCAGACCACTGACATGGTTTTTTGACTGTGGTTCAGACAGAGAGCACCAATAACCCAAAACTTGCCACTGTTAGATGAACCCTGCAGAACAGCTCTGTACCTGCCAATGCATCATTCCAATCAGATGAGAATTAAACCCTTTCAACGAAGGACTACAAATTCAATAGGAGAACCAATTATAAACTTTTAACCGTCCCATGATAACAAGAACTTTTCATAGAACTTCAGCACATTAATCACGCATGTGATCAAAGACAAATGGGTCATAAGAGAAAGGGTCTGATGCACGCTGGTACGACTTCATGAGTACAATATTTGTCCTAATGTTGAAATAATTTTTAGAGGCACTCTTTTGTAAACAGGAGGCTGTGGCCAAAGATTATGCTCAGGACAAACCGTAAAGGTAAAGAATCTGCAGAAAGATTTCATTTTTCAGTCTGTTTGGTATCATCTGGCATGACACTCTCATGCACGCACCATTCATACACATATACGTACACATACACACCCACACACGTTGTCCTGAAGACCACTCAACCAACACAGCACACTGAAACAAACCAAACATGAGTATGCTGGACTACAAGCAAACACACACACACACACACACACACACACACACACACACATACACACATACACACATACACACACACACACACATACACACACACACAGACAGACAGACAGACAGACAGACAGACAGACACACATGCGTCCACGTCCGCCCTTCGAGCGGACAGAGAGTGACAGCACTGCAAGCAGGTCAAAGATCAGTGCCTTCCAGTCTGATCAGATCCAAGCTGGGTCATGTGACTGTTCAGATGACACATTCATAAATAAACAAATCTCCGCCCAATCAGACACTCCATTACCACGGCCACACGGCCACTCAACTCCTGCCCAACAGAGAACCACAGTGTGACTGGCTGATCGGTGATAGGGGCGGAGCGGATGTGTCCTCCACTGGGGGAAGGGCCTGCGTTCTCACCCCACCACTCTACATCTGTGTCAGGAAGTGAGCGCGGCCATTGTCATCAAGGCGACGTGTGAGGATGTCACAACCTGTATCGGTAACCAGGAGTGTGTGTTCGAACTGGGCAGAACGTTTACCATCTCGAGTAACTGCTGTCCAGCCGTCTGGCCATGTTTCATCCTGCCAACCACCTACAGGGAAGAGGACAAATCATTTCAAAGTAAACCATTATCTCCTCCTCCCCCCACAATATGTTAAATTAGGCAAGTAAATAAAACTGTGCTCAGAATATATGTACGCATATAAACTGAAAGGCCTCTTCAAGTAAAGCTCTTTGTGTCTATATTCTTTGTTTTCTTTGTAGTTCTACAGTTACAGACTGTAGTTCATCTGCTTCTCTGCATACTTTGTTAGTCCCCCTTTAACCCTGTTCTAAGGTGAGGACCCCCAACAAAGCACGTATTATTCGGGTGGTGGATCATTCTCAGGACTGCGTTGACACTGACATAATGGTGGTCTATCTTTTCACAAGTGCTTAAGTTTTAAAAACAATGTGTCCATATACTATCCACCCTATTAGAGGCTTCTACCACGTATATGTAATGTCAGACATAACAGGTCATTTATTGTTGCACAGTTGGTGTTAGTCATCCCTGAGTCCTTTATCAGAGGTCACAGGACGCCGCCCACAGGAGGTCGTCAGCTGAATATTATGGGCTAGTGAACTATTCTTCGTCCAGCAGTGACATTGACATGTAAAAACTCCAGCAGGACTGCTGTGTCTGATCTGCTTACACCACAACACACACTGACACGCCACTACCACGTCAGTGTCACTGCAGTCTGTAATTGTAGAACTACAACTTGCAACTACGTGGCAAGTGAAGCTGATAAAATGAACTGAGATCATAAACAAAAGAGGGGTGCTTAAAGAATATGAACATATGTGCACATTTGACTACTTTTGACAAGAACTATATATTTTCAGGCTCCTCTTTTTTAGTGTGAGAAGCAAAACTTTCAAAACTTTTATCTATAAATGTTATTTCGGGGGAAAAAATGGAAATCACTTACAGGCATGTAACGATGTTTGTACCAGTTTTTTTTGTACCAGATATTTGTACCAGTAGCAACTGTCTAGTGAAATTAATATTGCTCGGTTTTGTGTTTTTTATATGAAAACCTCCTGGTGTGCTAATGCTGTTATTAAAAAAACTTGTCTGTACAAGACAAGCTCCTTTCACAAATATGCTGTGTTTGGTCAACTACCATGCAAAAAGACTGACATGTTCCTTAAAGGATGGGGGTCAGAAATAATAATACCCCACTTTCCAAAACCCCTCTGATAACTTATGCAGCACCCTGATCTGATATTTGACTCTTACCTTCACAGATCATGGGTTCAATAGTGAAGACATGACCAGGCTTCATCACACCCACAGCTTTATTCTCTAAAACACATGAAACATGAAACTGTTAAGCACCAGGTCAGGACAGGCATAGAAAATTACGTGGGACATTTTCAGGTAACACAACCTGTTTTCTGTTCTCCTCAAATTAATTATACATTTGTATCTGCATTTAATTAGTGCATGTGGGTGCATGCATCCTCACTTGCGTAGTGTGGTACATTGGGTGCGGTGTGAAAGAGTTTGTGAATGCCATGGCCGCAGTAACTCCGCACCACAGAGAATCCGTTTGCTTGTGCATGTTTCTGTATAATGTTCCCCAGCTCCCGATAACGGACACCGGGCTTCACTGCAGAAACACCACAAGAGCAGCACACTTCAGCGAGAGAACAGCTGCGCATCACTGCAGTGCAGTTCTGACCTCTAGAGGCCAAAGTGTTTATGTACAGGAGTTATACTCAGGGAAAATGTGCAGTGCACGCGCAAGTGTCAGTTCTCACCAGCATCAATAGCTTGCATTAGGCATTCATATGTGGTCTGCACCAGCCTCTTGGCCCCTTCGTCCACCTCACCCACATAAAATGTCTCATTCAGGTCCCCATGGTATCCATTGTGGTAAACAGTAATGTCCACTGTAAGAAAAGAATTTAGCATAAAGCACAATGGTCAGTGCATACACATCTCTGAACAGCACTGTGTGCTGCATAATAACTTTATATAAAATATACACACAACCATATAATAATTTACAATTTGTTACAGTTTTAAAACTGAAGATGTTATATAGCCACAAGCTCTTCCTAAGTCAGTATTTGTGTTCTTGCAGACAAGCGTTAAGTGACTGGATGATGAGTGTGACCTTCTTACGATATAAATCTAGAGTAGCACCTTGCTTAAAGGCACTGTCTATTTTTTGAAAACTGGTAGATGTGGGAATAATTTGTGTGTCTGTACCATTAAGGATGTCACCCTCTTGTAGGGCACGGCGATCTGGTATACCATGACAGATGACCTCATTGACTGAAGTGCAACAGGACTTGGGAAAGTTGTAGTAGTTAAGTGGTGATGGGTAGCAGTTCCGTGCTGTGCATGCCTTAAGCAAAGGAAGATGGGTTACACAGCTGTTTTAGTCAACAGAGCCGGAGGAAGGACAATAACTATCCATTAGGCTAATAATTGAGTAACTATGTAGTTATCTTGATGATGGAATAATTACAGATTTAAAAAAAGCACAACAATACACTGAACAATTACACAGACTATCCACAGCTTTGTAAAACACTTAAAAAGACAAAATACGAAGGCTGTGAAAAGGTCTTACTGTATGTGCGACAAGGGGAAGAAAATAAAATGTATCATCATGCAACTGCTAAGTACCGACTGTTGATTCACTGTGAAATAAATCTCATTTAATTTATCTAGTAATCAGGTTTCATTAATTAATCAAGTCAGGCCTAGCTGGAAGCTATTTTTCTCATACCCTGCTGCTTTTATGGATTTTTGCTTTGTCATCAGCAAACAGATATGTCTTGCTAACAGTCCATGTGCATAAACGGGTGTGCTTACATGTACAGACAACAACATATGAAATACATTTACAAGTTTCGCATAATGAACAAGTCTGTCTTTCCTGCAAACAATAAAAAAAAAAAAGAAACCAAGTGTTCTAACACATGCATATTAATAAAAATGATATCAGGGCAGGAAGGGAGGGAGATTAAAAGAAAACATATTTAATTACCAGATGTACAGCATGATCAATCTCCTCTGTTGTCACTCCAGGTTTCACCATCATGGCAGCAATGTCGAGCACCTCTCGAGCCAGCTGTAAATTAATCACCCGAAAGCCAGAAGAGTTAGGACCTGATCCAGTCAGACGTAACTACATTCCATCTTTACGTGGTACAGAGCTGTACTGTCATATGTCTTCATATAAAGCTTTAGAAATTGGGATAAACATTGTTCATGTTCCAAATATTAAACATGTAAATGTGTATGATACAACTACTCCATGTAACATTCATATAACTGAAACAAGTGCTGGTTCACTTTAGTGACTTCTTTGTTACAGGCGTTGCACTTCGCTCCTAAAACGCAACCGTGAAGCTAAAACGCTTCAGTTTCCTGTGCAGCTGTGTGGTTAATCATTTGCACCCCGTGGGTACTGAGTTACTTACAGAAACAACAAACAACATGCAAAGCTAAAAATCAGGCAACAGGATTTACCTTGCAGACGACTCTCATGCCCTCTATTTCTTCAGCATTGAGGATCTTAATCTGGGACGTCCCTTTAAGAGTCTGCTCCGTCTCAGACATCCCTAAACACCAAAAAGATCATCAGTCAGGATCCAGCACATAATATTACCATTACCACACCATCACACGCCCCCGAGAGAACCAGCGTTGCCCTGACCTTTTCAGACTGTCAACATCATAGTCTTCACATGAGCTACAAGCCAACCACTTTACTGCCACTCACTTTCCCTCTAATCCGTGAGGATCTTATACGAAACAACTTCACAACGGCGAGACCAGCAGAGTAACGATACCAGCCATGCAAAAACAGACAACAGAGCCATGCTGCTACACATTTACACTTTTTCCCATCCAATCGCTCACTCGCACACACACACACAAACACAGACAATAAACATGTCCTTAACTTATTCAGAAACTTCTGTAAGACAAGACAGTAGGGCTGCAACAATTAGTCAATAAAGTTGATTATCTGTAATTGATCACGGAAGGAAGAAATGGTCTAGTAAAAAAAAACAAACAAAACTACAGTGGTTAAAAGTTGGACATGCACCTTTTGACAGACTGCAGTACACTTAGGTTGGCATGGCTTCTATTGTTTCACTGAAGTATTAAAGAAATAACTGCTTGTGACAAGATGTTAAACTGGAATGTGTGTATTTTTGGGGGAGGGGAGGGGTGCACATGTTATTATGCGAGAATGATGCCATAGAATTTACAATAAAATTTTGGTTGATGTGTTTAATTTTCATGGTATTAAATTAATTCTCAGTGAGAAAATTTCAATTATAGAAAGTCTGTTTACATTAAACTGTCTATGTGAATTACTTTAGCAACTTTTGGCATAAAAATCACATCAAAAGATCTTATTTACTGAGTAAACCCAGCGAGTTATTTAGCAAAATAGTATTATTTCATAGTTATCATTGTCATGCAAGACATTTAATAACCGGCAATAATCCAGCCAACCTAAAGTTTGAGGCATAACGAATACAATTATTTAGCCAAGTTAAAATGCCATGAAAAATTAAATCAAAGAACATCTAAACATCCACATAATTGTGATTTATACAACTATATGAGGACTGCTGCACTCAAATATGCAGGGGTAAAAAATTAATATACTTAAAAGGAAGAGGGAATGTGGTGTTTTGATTTGTATTGAGCCACTGTGGTTAAGCTAATTGGCTGATCCTTCACAGTTTACATCACTGAAGAATTGCTGACTGGGGGAGGACCGCAGGTCTTAGGGAGCCATCTGGTACAGGTCCTTTGAGTAACAGCAGTACTGCAACATGGGCAAAGTAAGAGGAAACAACAGAAGCCATAATGATTGGATTAGACTATGAGTGTCCAACGTTACCCACAAAGGGCCAATGTGGCTGCACGTTTTAATGCCAGACAGACTGGACACACCTGACTCTACTTGTTTAATCAGTTGCAGAGAGCTGCATGATCATGAACCACCCCAATCATCCCTGACATCTCTGTCCCCATCCACAGCGACTTTAACATAATCTCGTCATCCCCACATGACTCAGCACTTTACCAACACTGCCCCAATAGTGCCAACATCCACCCCTACACTCTCTTAACACAACTTATCCAAATTATTATTATTTTATATTCCCTCATTATAATATTGCTGAAAGATGGAGTCGTTTGTGATGTGCCTTAGGCCTGATTCACACAGTGATGCAGAGTGTCCTGATTTTCATTTCTGTGCTCATGTTAACAGGTCAGCACTTTCACACATACTGCGCGAGCAAGGCGGCGGAGCATCCCAAGCACTGCATTGAAGTGGCACGGTATTAGAGGATAGACTAGGAGACAAATTTTATAGACCATTAAGATCAATACCAATTAAACTGAACACAGAAAGGAACTAAAATAAACTTTTTTTAATATATAATTTATTTCATGACCTTTATCACATGAAATAGCAGACTTCACACTTTTAAAAAAAGGCTTTAAAATATCGCCCAATTACAAGGCAGAATGCTGTCAGGGATAAACAAATGCACCATGCTCTTTTAGAAGTTATATTTAATAAAAGGGGAATGTCTGCATAACTGCTTCGCTCTGCAGCACAAAAACAGTATGTATGAAAATCCAGCACCTGCAAGCTGCATCAGTTACGCAAAGGCAGTCTGGGTGAACCAGGCATCACACAAACAAGTCATTTCCAGTAGTTTAAAACTGTACTGTATTAGTGAGAGCTAGTTAACACTACAGATTTTATTCACTATATTTTTTTATAATATATTTCATGTTGACAAATTTAAACTTGTTTAAGAAATTATTATTCACTCTATAATACCATATTTCTAATTAAACAGCAAACAAACACAGGTTTTATACATTCTTCTGTCTGTGTTCAACATACTGTGAGGTTTATTTCACAAACAAATCCAAACTTTATTTTTTCTAGCCATTTGAAATGAGTGAAAAACAGCATTTTTCATTATATTTGAATTAAATTAATGGTAATAGCTGATTGCTAAACTGCTTGCTAACAGTTTCTAAGCAGTTATTGAATTAATTAAATTATTTAATATAATTTAAAAAGCTGTTAATGATAATAATAATAATTCAAAATACCATATCAACACTATTAGATATCTCGATGCTGTTCATACAGGAACCCCTAACTGGAGATCTACTTTTAATGAGGAATTTAGTTTCAACCTGCTGCCTCCAAGCTTATCTAACAATGATGCATCTAATCCAGCCAAACAAACACTTCTGAAGAAGTTAATTAGCCGGAGCAGCTGGAGCAGAATTTGCCTGAAACTACTCTCTGCAGGAAGGCAGATGACCAAGACCACTGTTAGTAAAAAAGTTTATAACTAAAAAGTTTATTCCGGTTGTCACCACAGAAAAAAATATAATAATAATAATAATAATGAGTAATAATAATAGTAATAGTAATAATAATAACATTACTGCCACACCCATTCCCATACAGCTCTCATCATCTGGCGTCAGTCTTGAAAGAACTCATTGTGTGTGCTCCTGCTCTGTTGGAATGAAAAACCTGCAGCCACATGGCTCTTTCCAGGGAACATCCAGACTGGACACCTCTGGATTGTACCATCAATCAGACTACAAATTAATTAAATAAAGAAATAACTGCTAGTTGCAGCCCTACAACACAGCACCAGCCTGACGATCACATGGGGCGACGGGCCTCATACCTGCCAACAAGCCAACCTCTGCTGCTGCAGTGAGCAAGAGAAAAGCTTCAGACACACACAGGCCACACACACACAAACTTCACCCGAACATCAGAACCATCTCCCTCACACACGCTCAGCTGGTAAACATACATTCACAAGTATGCATGACACATACTATATGAACCAGGCACACGCACAGACAGACACACACACTACTTTCTGCTATTGGAAACATATACTCTGAATTGACTACTCTACTACTTATCTACTCTCATCTAAAGGCTCAACTGCCAGTAGCACACTAACTAAGTAGTTGCCTGACACTAGTGATCAACTTCACCATTACTTACGGGCAGATTCTGCAGCTTCAATTTAGGAGGGCATAAAGCAAAAGATTTCATTTGCTGACATGAGACATGGATCTCATTTTAATATGCTGTGCTTGAGTAGGTCAACATCTTTTTTGGGGGAACAACAGATCTTTGACATAGGCACACATTTAGAGGGTGCAAATGTCCTTAAAAAGCTACTGCCTTACTGTCAGTGCTATTAGAGGTTGCTATTTTTTAAACAATGATACCTTTTTGTACCTACATGACATTACAGACAGCACTAGAAATGTCAGCAGAAAACAGCTGGTCTGGTACGTATCTGCCTCTAATGATAATACAATAAAGAGTGTTGGGGGACTTGTTACATATGGCACAACATGGTTAATAACTACCAATCACATTCATTTTTTTAAAGATGCCACCGACTAGGTACTGATATCAGGCTGACAAAAAGAATTAAGACTGAATCAGATTTTTGGATGGGTGGAAAAAAAAAAAGAATCTTATCCAATCTTGTAATGGGTGTAGCTTGAAACACCTAGAGGTGGGATCAAGTTGCTAAACTGCAAGTAACAATTAGGTCTCAAGTCTTAACACTTAAGCCCAGAGTCAAGTCTGAAGTCAGGACAATGCAGTCCCGAGGCAGAACTGGCACCTCTCAAGTCAGGCTCAGAGTCCTAAACACTAAGTCTAAGTCATTATGCATTCTAATGTCATTTCATATGTAATTTTATCATTTTTATTACTTAAAAGGTAATATTGTCTGTTAGCAGCATATTTGTAGTATATGACTGTATATTCCAAATACAATACAAAATCTATAGTACACTGATAACCATAACAGACTACACTACTAAATAAATTAGCTCTAAAAGCTATAAAACAGTCTGTAAGCGTAGAACTACAAAGTGAAGCTGTAGCTGATAAAATGGACAATGAGTGTAGGTACAAGGAGGAGATGGCTGATCGGTGTGTCAGGCACAACAAACAGACATCTGCAGTCCTGTTTGCACCCAGACACGTCTCTTCTACTTTGGGTCTTGAGTCTTTAAAAGTTATACAGGAGCACGTCTTAGTCAAGACACTGGCTTTTTTGACTGTTTCAAGTCTCATGTGAACAAATGTGGGTCTGCAGTCAAAGTTCTATGACTCAAATCCACACCTCTGGAAATACATCAAGCTCACTGTGTGATGTAATAGTGTTAGGTGTGGATCTGTTTCTGTAGGATAGTACAGCATTAAAGGAGCTTCAGCATGACAGCCAGCTTTTCAAAGTTCATCTTAAAAGAATCTTTGATTCCAAAAGCTTAGTAGTAAAACAGCCTTTCCCTCCCTTATTATATTTACGCACACTGCAGTCAACCAATCTAACCAATGAGGTAAGAAAAATAAGAGTAAGTAAAATCTGGGTAATAGTGGCAATGTGAAAAGAAAGGGGCAATAGTCTAGCACTGTTGTGATTCGGCTATTCTAACACCTGATACAACTCTTGTAAGTCACCGGGTTTAGTAGCTGTGTTAGAGCAGATAACTCGTCCTCCAAGACAAGTGCTAGACACCCCTGAGGTAATGAGCTGTGCTACTGGAAACACAGGCAGCTCTAATCCAGCGAGTGGGTCATATGTTACCTCAATTTAAATGCATGGGTGGGTTTTAGCCTCCCTGAAATCCTCTGCAGTCTTACCCAGTGGGTGATCAGCATAGTCCGGTCTCTGGATGCTCGCCGGAACGAGACGCATGGGTGTCTACAGAGACAATGCGAGAACAGTTCAGGTCATCGTTTTTGTTTAGCAGTCTGTTTGTTTTAGCCTCGCTGTAGATGTTTTTTCCCCCTAGTTGGGTTCTTACCAGAGGGTAGTGAGGTCGCAGTTTGCCAGTGTAACGGTACCCAGGCCAGGGGTCTGTGTTGACTTCCTTCTCCACGCAGTTCTTTCCTTCATCCTTGGTTTTGTCATCCTCTGTTCACACACAGAATAAAAAAAAGTCACAAGAAACGGTTACATACAAGCCCAGGAGGGGAAATACATAAGTTACAATGGACAATCCCCACATACTTGCTTTCTTGTGGAGCAGTTTGTGAGCACCCCAGCTGCCTTTGAAGCATTCCTAAAAACACAAACAGGAGGTGAGCTCATAATGTAGGAATGTATTTTACATTTTTAAGACTTTCAAGGTGCACCACGTAAGCCTGTAGCTGTGATGCTTTACACTGCAACCTTGTGAACCACCACCCTTCCCTACCCTGTGCTACACTAGCTGTCAGGCTCTCAGCCATCCCATTAGTGATTGTCCTGGTTTTGTTTTGCTTTGCTTTTTCATGTTTTTGCATCTTTAAGGGCAAAGATTGACCCTCCTTTGCTTTTCATGTGTTTTTCATTATCATCATGTACTAAATAATAAGTACTATCATTAAGAAGATTCTCACAACAACAAATGGTATCCAGCACTGATGTTGTAGCAAGTTATTCTACCTATTGAGTAGTCCTACCTATCACACTCATAATTAGTACAGTGTAGTAACAAATGTTTCAAACGCTTTATTGTGGTATTTAATGTTAATTAAGCACATATTAAGCTTGACACCCCTCTGATAAATTTACTCAACACATTCTAGTTATCCTGCAATGCTGGTAACATTTTCTGAAAAGGACATTTGCCAGCTTCTTGTTCAAATTTTCCCATTCCACCTTAAATGGTGCAGTTGTACAGCCGCAAGGTATTACAGTAATTGTTGCAATATTTAAGGTAGAACAGGAAAATTCAAACAAGAAGCTCAATGCCAGCTCCAGAACATAAATGCTGCACCATTTAGGGTGGAACTGGAAATGAAGTGAGAAGCTGATTTAAGCTTTGTGGTTTAACAAAAGGATAGGGAGTAATAATCCTACCTGGATGCAATTTGATTTGCGGAGCTATGCGCTATGGTAGGACAAATTTAATAAGGCTTTTTATTCTTCTTTTTATGCGTACCAACCGGTGCCACAGTGCTACCAAATTCAAGCTGCCGTTTCAATGTAAAACGTGAAAGACAAGTCTCTACAGCCGTTCTGGGCAACTGTAACATCTACATGGCACCTCCTTTAAGAGGACTTGGAATATATGAAATCAAGAAAACACAATGGTTTGTAGTTGTGGGTGATCATAGACTAATGAAATCAAAGGTTTTGTATAATACATTATATTTCTGCTAATAACCGCCCCCCACACAAATCTTACACACTGTTCCTTTAAATGCAACCAGGTAAAGAAACCAAGATTCTCTGAAATCATTACAGAATACAGCAGATTGGAGAAAGCTGGCTGCTAGTGTTTGTTTATTGTGTAAGAATAAATAAGTCTCATATTCACAGTGCTCTCTTAAAAGACTCATTAATTATTAAGCCTCGGGGCGTTAGATATTGATGATGAGGATTAATATTAACAGGTCCACTGTTAGTGTTCATCGTACAGTTCTGCTGAGTTTGGCTTCAGCGGGAGAGAATGTATCCCCCAGTTTGGTTGGTTGGTTGGTTAGTCAGTTAATACCCCTCTGGTAGTTCAAGACTCCCCAACAGGTGGTCGACACACAGCACATGAGACAAGAGGCCATGTGCTGTTTGACTTATTGTTAGGGCAGTTTACTTTAATTTGCTTTTCGACTCAACAAAACTTGTCTTATATAAATATCCAGGTACCGCCGATCTTGGAGCAACACCCATTCAGCAGTAGAGCTAACCTTGAATTACTTTCCACCAACCGTCACACGGTTCGTTGCTGAGCAGACCAACAAACTGCCAATGCTGTAGCTGAAGTTATTAATTTATCACGACCGCTACGTGTGGCTGCTAGTCCAGCTTGTAGCTACAAGGCTGGCTATCTTGTGGACCTGTTATTGAGCGTAAAGCTGAAGAGAGCTGCGGCTGAAGTTAGCTTCTTATTCGAACTCGCCGTTCCACCTTAAATGGTGCAGCAGTTACATTCTGGCGCCTGACTGGCGCAGATTGTAACTGTTGCATCATTTAAGGTGGAACGGGCAATTCGAATAAGAAGCCAACTTCGGAAAGCAAGCAGTTGAGCTTTTCCAGCAAACTGATAGCGAGCCTGAGTTTTAACCCGCTATCTTGACAGCTAGACTACAAACCAATATCGTGCTCTGCCTGCGCTAGCCGGCGCTGCTAAACTAGCACTTACTAAGCTAGCAGGCGAAACATACTGACAAGCACTTCAAATAACCAACGTGGACACTCAGCTACGTGACAAAACATCCGCCACCACCTCCCAAACCCGCATCTAAACACCACACCATAAAGTTTTAGTTCAGACTAGCCCGTGCAGCTAACTTTAGCGGAGCGCCTCGTTGAGCTACGGCTGAAGCCAATTTTAGCAGGCCAGTGAGAGAGGCGGCGTGTCGGCTCTCCTAACGTTACCACAAAACCCGCAGAGCTGCTCGGAACGCTACCTGAGAACAGAAATAGGAGCCTTGTATCCCGAGTTTAATACAGGTAGGACACTGGAGTTTGGCTTCTTTACTGCAACCCTCCGTCTCACACTCCCGTGTGACCACCGCCGCCATGCTGTCAGCAGGAGAAGGCCGGGCGAAGGGCTGCAGAGGCAGCGATGATCGCGTCGAGAGGGAGGGACCGCTGCCGCTCCACCATGTGCTTCCTTAAATGTCCACTCTTCACTTAGCTGACTTAAAGGTGTTTCCATAGCTTAAGAAGGGGTTTCTCACTTTTTTTGGGGTGTGTAAAAAAATCTGCAGGATTTTCTTTATCCATACAGATTTTTCATTCAGTTCCACTGCAAGATGGACCCCGTATACTGGCTAGTCTGAGGTCAGCATTAATGCTTTTGTTGATCTTCAAGTGCAAATAAGTTTACATATCTACACACTGCATGCAGTGGTGAGTTGAACTTATTGGGTGGAAAAAAACAAACAAAAAGAAAGTGGCCTGTGCAAAAGTTTAGGCCCATTTAATGGCATGTTTTATTTTTCCCAGTGTGTTAAATTCAGTAAATGAACAAAAGTTATGCACCAAAATTTCTTTACCAAGGATTTCTTTTTGCTTTTACAAAGCATGCAGTTTGACCAGGAAAACTTTTGAAACTTTTCCTGCACCCTCACTAGTTCCTGCACCCACACTAGTTCTCCATTTGATCAGGTATGCCTTCCATGCAGGTGAGTGATTGTCCAGTTGTGATGGTGTCCCACACCTTTCAAGCCATGAGACTGAGCTAAAAATCCTCGCTGTCCAAAGAAAAAAACCTTCTCTATCTCTATCTTTGTTGATGTTTATTTTTTATATCATTTGAACCCAACATCTGCCGGTTATTTACTGTAAAAGTTCTATGATGAATGGAACAATAGAAATGCTCCAGAGGAAAAAAGAGGTATAAAACCTATTTATGGTGACTTACATTATAAGTGTTTTTGGCCTGTCCTGTAAAGTTACGGTTTTGGAGATACTTGTTTTTCTTTGCACAACAACGATATGACAAATATCTATATTTTTATAATAAATATAATACTTTTTATAATAAAGTCCAAAGATTCTTCCTCATTTAAAAGTCTGTACTTCTTATATGAATATTTTCATGTAAGGAAGAAAGATTGCTACTGAGAAGTCTGTGGTTAGCTAAATTTCTCAATATTTCTGATAAATTACAGATTGCTTTTTTTTTTTTTAAACAAAAGACTGTGTCAGTTTAGGTTAAGAGAAAACTAATAACATTTAATGACATAAACTAGTAACATAAAATAAAAAAATAAAAAAACTTGAATACCATATTTACAGTTCTCGACATACAGCATGACTTTGATACTAAAGTGGATATTTAGTATTTATTTTTCTTCAGTAAAACAGCCTTTTGTTTTACAGCTGAATTACAGATCAGTATCCATACCCAATTCACCACCACAGTGGTAGATGTGTAGCACTTTGCTGGTGCTGTAGCTCATCAGTTATCATAATTTGTCAACCTTCTTAAATCTTACCCAAAAAAGGAAACTACAGTGACCAATAGTGCACGCTGTCACCAGGCATTACCAGGGTAACATTGTTGTGCTAGAGGTCTGCAATAATAGTATTGGTCAGCAGTGGTCCTATGTTGGGCCCCCCTTCAGTAATGGAGTGACTATAAGCACATCCTCTACAGAGAGCACGTTTCTACACATTTTACTGCCAGCTGTGTAATACAGTTTGCTGAAAACATCTCTTTAGAGGAGGCGTGAACATTTTTGCACTTAGAAAGTTAACTATGCATGTCATTTGACTGGAAGAGTTTAAACCTTTGCATATTATATTCCTACAGAGTGGTTGGTGTATCAGATGAAATGGCCAATAAAATGTTGTGAGGCATTGAAAGCAGTCACTCCAGGCACTAAGCTTCTGTAGGGAGGTGGCAGAGTTAGGTGAACCTTGACGTCTGTGTGGCTCTGTCCCTGCTCCTCAGTCTGAGTGTGACCGTGTTGATCTGCTCTTGGCCAGAGTAATCCCAGTTAATCCCTGCAGCCTTTCTTGTGATCTATGGCAGAGTGTTGTGGGAATGCCATACTCTCACTCAACTGCGTTCCTAGGACACCTGTCTCTCAGCTATGCACACGTTCCTGTGTGTTTACCTCATTCTGGGCTTGGCGTTTGCTGTCCACGCACAGAATGACACATGCCCATCTTTGTGCACTTGTGCCTTCCATGGACGCAGCATTGGAAAGGGACTCAGGTACAGTTAAATTGGCGTTTGCTCATCTGTTTATTATCTCTTCCTTTCCTTAATCTCCTCTTTTACCTTCAGTGCTGCCATCAATGTTTCTTTCTCCCCTGTCTTTTCTCCCCCTCCTGTTTTGTTCATATGGAAGTGTGCTTTATCTATATGGAAGTGTAAATTCTTTTGTGAAATTCCCACCAGAAAACAATATGGGAGTCATGATTTCCACTTCTGAACGTGAGCTGCCGGAAAGAAGTTTTATTTTTTTAATGAACTGCAGTCAGGTGTTGGCAGCCAATAACAATAGGTGTTGGACTTAGCCCATAAAGCATTTAGTCAAATTAATCTCATTAGGTCATTTGCTACTGCTTAATTGCACCGGTGACTGTCAGTCAGTGTTAGTCTGTCACTCTTATTTTCTTCAGGACTGTACTGTGCAAGAATCCTTCCTTGACAGCCATCCCCGACAGCCTGCCACCTAATACGGTGAAGTTCCGTCTGGAGCGCACTTCCGTTTCTCGGGTCTTCAGGGGAGCCTTTTCAACCTTACCGGACCTCGTATATCTCTGGCTCACCTACAACTCAATCACCATTATCCATCCACGGAGCTTCACAAACCTCACGTTTCTCCATGAGCTGCGATTGGATGGGAATCTTCTGTCCACCTTCCCCTGGGAGGCCCTCAGGGACACACCCCGCCTCCGAACACTTGGGCTGCACAACAACCGCCTGTCACGAGTCCCTCCTCAAGCTGCACGTTTTCTTGGCAACATCACCTACCTGGACCTGTCCAGCAACAGGCTGAGTACGCTGCCAAATGAACTGACCACTCTCTGGCCCCTCACTACTCAAAGTGAACCCCAGCGCTCAATGGTACTAGGTAAGGCAAAGAGGCAGAGAATAGACAACTAAGAAATAATCAACAATAGATATCTGTTGATTACCAACGGATACATTTCTGCATAATTCAGTACTTAAGATGTAAAGGATTTGTTTGATATGATACTTTTTTGGGATTTTTTGGGCCCTTCTTATATCCCTCCATTATATGTTTAAAAGAAATTGATTGAAATATGTTTTTTGGACCTAAACCTTTAACACTGAATTACTGTAAAGCAATCCAGCTGCATATTCATAACCATTTCATGCAATAACTTTTTGTGAGGGACATCTGATTCGTATCACCACCACTGCAAACAGTTCTGACTCTGTAAATTCTGCAGAAATTTTGAACAATTGATTCCTTGAGCCATTTCAGCTGGATAGGTCATGTAGTTTGTCTAAAATTTGCCTGATCGATATTTTTTATTAAATTAAGCATCTTGATATCACATTATATGGCCATAATATATGAAAACATAATCATCACACCTGTATGAGTTTGTTTGACATCCTATTTCAAAACCAGAGGCGTTAATAGTTGGTTATATATAAGCTTTTCACAGGGTGTCTGTGGGACCTTGTGCCCATTCAGTCAAAAAGAGCGTTGGTGATGTTAACAGTGCATTTCAAAAATATTCAGTGGGGTTGAAGTCACAGGGGATTGGCCATTTAAACAGACTATGGGTTGGCCTTGAGAGTTTAAGACCTTGAAAGTTTATGTTTACTCCAATAGGTAGAAATAAGAAACTTTCTAAAGCAATTTAAAAGTAAGGATTGTTTAGTTCATTCATCCATTTATAGTCTTTATTTGCACAAGAAAGTCTACTGGAAACTGTAATTTCATAATGCCCATAGTTTTGTATTGCTGTTACTTTTAATGGGACTCCATGTCACATGAATATAGATGTATTAGTTTGGTTAGGTTGAAGTTGACAATTCTGATAAATGTGTTTTTGTGTCTGTCTGAAATCAGTTCCATATGTGGCCACAAAAAAATCTAATTCACTAAAACCTTTTCTGGCTTATGGAATTCCACATGCAATCCAATCCTGTGATTGCAGTCTGTATGTACATTCGTTGATAAGTAGAGAAAAAATATTAATATTTGTGTACTCCTCAAAAGTCTTTATAAAGTTAACAACCAGTAAAAACAAGTAATCAATTTAGATACGCATGTAAAAAAGGACAGCTGATTTTGATCAGTTCTAATTCAAAAGTCATGTAAACCTGCAACGCTAATTATTATTTTTTTACTTCTTAACCATAAAGTACAAGAAGAAAGCATCTCAGATAATTCAGCCAAATTATCAACAAGAGCAATTCTGAACAAAAAAAATATATTGTCACCCTTTGACAGCGCCCTTTTACTCCCCAGAACGTAACACGATCTGAGACTGACCCCAACTAAAGAATCCATAAAATATTTAATGGGGAAATTCCGAAACTCAGCAGGACTGCTGCCCTGATCAGATTTCATAGATAGCAGCCATCATTTTTCTTTTCCTTTTTTTTAACTCTACAAGAACATTCATGTTTAGGACTAAAAGCTACAAACCTTTATCTTTGACAAAGGTAGAGGAGATTTAGGTGAGGAAGAGAAATGCTCTTTTCAGCATTGAATAATATGATAATGTGTGATTAAAAGTAGTTTGGTTTTTACACATATATTAATAACCTATATTATATATATATATATATATATATATATATATATATATATATATATATATATATATATATATATATATATATATACACACATATTAATAAACTATATTTTATATATATATTTACACATATATTAATAACCTATATAACAACTTTCACAGCTGTTACAAATGGATATGCAGCATTTTGAAATGAAACACTTCATGGTGATATTATCTAGGTAGCAAAGGGTGTGGCTGAAACACATGAAAGTCACTGGGTGGGATGTCCGAATACATTTGACCAAATGGTGTAGCTTTTTTTTACAGGTACAAAGCCAATGAAATGCAGTTTGCATCAAACCAGAAGTGCAACATACATTATTATTTACAAGTGCAAAACAGAAATGACTAACAATTTGAAGTTATTGTACATGTGGTGGTATATAACTACATATATAGAATGTAGGTGTGCACAGAATGTAAGATAAGGGGGTCGTATATAAAATAGAATATAAATTACTATACATATATACAGTAAGTAGTGAAATGCAAAGATTGCACAGAGCAGCATATGTTGAACAAGTTGTAACAGTGTAAACAATAACTACCGATATAAATAGTGCAATATTATCAGAATTGCGAATATAAATAGAACTGTACAGGTATGAAATTACAAAGATAGATGTGCAAAAATGAGTAGTGCAAAAGTAATAGTACAGTGCAGTGAGTGCAATAATAAGGCTAACGTGACGGTGTAGAGTTCAGCAGGGTCACAGCCTCAGGGAAGAAGCTGTATATCATTTCATGAAGTAGGTCTACTGTATAAAGACTGTATGTATCAACACAGTTTGCAGGAAATTAACAGTAGCTAATATGGTGAATACTCTAAAAATGAGATATAATTAACCAATTTAAAACAAGTTGCAACACAAGGAAACACTAGGAAGGATCAAAAACATACTTGGATAGTTGTTAGAAGAGGCTGCCATCCCATTTCACAAACCAGCATAGTTGTTTAGGGCCTGCCAGCATAATTGTATAATAGTATATTCACAAAGATTAGATTAAATATTGATTTCCATTTCCATTAGGTTTCAGTCACATAAACCAAAGTACTGGAACTCTGCTCTGCCTGATTTAATCTCTGACTAAAAGTATCTATATTTCTAGCAAGTTTCATTCTTTCTATTAAATATTATACTTGGCTATGTATGTTATGTGGTTTTCACTCTCAGGTCTGCAGGATAACCCCTGGCTTTGCGACTGCAGACTGTCTATATTGCTGGACATCAGTAAGGCCCCAGAATCTTCTCTAGTTCTGCTGGATCGGTTCCTGACCTGTATTGGCCCTCCTGACCTTGCTGGAGTTCCTTTCCAGAGTGTGGATCTGCCACGCTGCCGCCGGCCCTCAGTGTTGACATCTGCCACGAAGGTCACGACTTTACTGGGGAGCAACGTCCTGCTGCGCTGTGATGCCAGAGGATACCCTACCCCTGCCCTCATCTGGATCAAATCAGCTAGACCTAACCTCTATAACACAGGTCTCTGCCCACACACGTGCTTCCCCACATGTGTTTTGTGTGTTGTATTTTATTGCTAATGGCTTTTTTTTTATTTTCAGCTTGTTGCCGGCAGGTTGAAAGTTTGGAAAATGAGAAACTACCAAGAAAACTGCCAAGCTGTGAGTAGCTCACTGTCCTTCATACTTTGCTTAAACGTGTGAGAAATACAATTAATGCTGTAGGCCTGCGTGACTGGGGGCATATAATCGGATATCTGTAATGACTGACAGGTGAAACGATTAGAATGCTTCAAAGACGATTATCGGTGAAAAGAAAACTAAGGCTAATTTAATTTTAAGCAGCTTGCTAAATGATATTAAATAATAAGCTCACATAATCTTTTAATAATATGGTAAACTATGACACAGTTAATTTTCCACTGTCCCTGGAAAATGATGGCTGTGGAAACAGTTTGTGTGTCCTGGTGATTCAGAGCAGTTGTAAATTATGTAAATATAATGCTTCTTGATGTCTCACAGGCATCTATAGCTCAATTCTGAAATGACTCCTCTATAACGATGAACAAATCCTTATAAGTTTTATAACCTGTTTAACTGCAAGGACTCAAATGTGGGCCCATACATCTCATTCTCATAACAGCTGAATCATACGCCTGCAGGCTAATATGTAAAGCATGTCAACATGGCTTGGGTACTGTCTTATATAGGGTATTTTTTTTAATATGTGCTTTTCATTAAAAATGATCATTAAAATAATGTAAAAAAAAACCATATAAGCTGAAAATAGAAACTGTCTAAGCTGCCATCATCAATCATTTATTATCAACAATCCCAATTTTTAAACAACAAATCGCACCGGCCTAAAATACAGAGTATAAGGAGAATACAGGTATATACATTTATCAGCCATAACATTAAACACTTTCTTCATCTACATTTATTGATTATTTTATCAGTTGCACTTATCATATAGGAGCACTTAGTAGTTCTACACTTGCAGACTGTAGTCTATCTGTTAGACAGGACCACCATAGAGCAGCTACTATTTGGGTTGTGGGTCATTCTCAGCACTGCAGTGACACTGACGTGGTGGTGGGGTGTTAGTGTGTGTTATGCTGGTGCGAGTGGATCAGACACAGCAGTACTGCTGGAATTTTGGTACTGCTGAGAATAGTCCAGCAACGAATACTATCCAGACAACAGCGCCCCATGGGCAGAGTCCTGCAGCAACGGATGAGCTATTGTCTCTGACTTGTCATCTTCAAGGTAGCAGGGACTAATTGGGTGGACAGTGAATGGATACAGTATTTAAAAATGCCACTACTATTAGTGCAGCACACATTAACACATGCAAGCAAGTTTGGAGGGGTACTTAAAAAATGTGTTCCGTTACAGATTACTGGTCAAAAATGTGATTGTAATCGAATCCACAGGATTACTATATTAAACAATATAATCTTATTCTTTTCTGTCACTTTTGGTTTTATTGTTACTTTTGGCATGTAATTGAGCAAAGACAAAAGAAAAACCACAAGAAAGAAAGTGTTACTGTTCTTACTGAAATGGCCAAATCTAGGTGGAGCGATATATATAAATATTTCTAACATAAAGATGATTCATACACCATACATTGTTTGAGTTTTAGTTACTGAGCAGTGAGCATGTTGTGAAGTTCATCAACAGTACTCACAAATACAGGCCATTCTAACACTTCTAAATGAGCATCGCTAGTGTCTTCCAAGAGACTGTACAGCTCACAAAGCTTCATAACAGTGAGCTGTGCTTTAAATTTGTTGATCACGTTTGCGATGGAATTTGCAGATCTCCACTTTACTCTCCGCAGTTTCAGCAGGCCACACAAACACGTCCTACAAGTTTAAAAACACATGGTTTTACATGAGTACTAAGTGGGAGCTGATTGTCTCACTTACAAATAAGAATTTATTTTTTTGCCCATGTCGACGATTTGGTTCCATCATCTATACATCTATAAGGAACCAAATTGCTTATACTAAACAAAACTAACTTCACCACCAGAGGTGGGTATAAACTAGTTATGTTTACCCAAGTATATGTACTTAGGGAAAGTATTGATGTATTTGTAATACTTCTATTATGTTGGTGAGTAAAGGAATCTACTTTCTACATTTGTGCAATTCAAATGTAAAACATACTCTTTTTTGTGTTTGTTTGTTGTTAATCTGACAGGTCACATCTCTGATTTTGAAGCTTTAGCATTTTGATTTAGATCAAAATAATTAAAAAATAGAAAAATAGATTCATACAAACTTCAGTTTCTCTGGTGAAAGATGCTAAATAGTTTCACTGCAGTTTTACATGTTACTCAGTACTTAAGTAGTTTTTGTAACCTGATATTTTTCAGCTCAGCATTAAAATCTGGTGGATTAACGTTCACAAGATTTAGATGTATGTCCAGTCTATTGTAGAATTTTATACAGCCAGCAGTGCTGAATAATGAAGCTTACTGTTACATCAGTTTGTTGCTGTAGATCTTATTTAACAGAATACAGTTCCCTTTTTTCTAAATCCCAATTACATAACAGATTTACATTTATAACATTACTACCCTGTTAACACGCCACTACTGCCACTGCTGGCAATAAAATCTTGTTAAAGTACTTTAAAGTTTAAAACATTTTTACTTTCCCCTATAACATTTGTAAACATTGTCCATGTCAGCAAACTGTTCTGTCACTGAAATGACAATGTGTCCCAGAGGAATCTGACAACTTCAAGTCCTCTGTGTGCAGTTGTGCAGGAGTCTCCCCGTAAAGGATTGCGTTGGTCAGTGATCAGCCTGAATGGGATATCGTATAAGGATGCTGGAGAGTACCGCTGCAGGGCTCAGAACATGGCCGGCACGTCGGAGGCTATCGTCAGTCTGAATGTGGTTGGAGTCATCAATGGAAATTCCGTTTCCAAAAAAACAGCTGCGCCGAAATCTCCTTTTAAGCTGCCCCCCTCTGAGAGAAAGCCCAGCCAACGACTCAAAATCACCCCCAGCCTATTCCCTAAAAACATCACCAGAGACCTGCTGTCCCCTCCTAAAAGGATCCTGACCACCCCTAAAGCCAGCAGGGACAAGATGAAGAGAGACAGGACTTGAAGCTTGCCTTAAAGCTGATTATCCAAACCACACAGGCCAAGCAGTTCACATCCAGTACGAATCAAATGCAACACAGCCAAACCACGCTTCACCTTAAAAGTCATCTGACGCATGTGATTGTCGTTCTCAAAATAAATCCCCGTTAAAGACAGCAATGTGTTTCTGAACACGGTGTATTTGAGGTTTCATTTCATTTGCATGTAGACTGTTGACCTCTAGAGGGCGTCTTTGAACCATAGCCAGATTGTAGGATGAAATGACAAGAATTACTGCATTGATTCTGGTTGAATGATAGAAAACATTTTAATGAGCATATAGAAAAATACAAAATGATTTCTTCCCAAGTAAACACACTAAATATACAGAGTTTCTACCACTGATTATAGCTTCTGTTTGAAAAATAGGCTACTGTGTTTGCAGAACTGACATACGGACAATTTAAAAAACATTACAGAACAAGTTAATTTCTTTATAAGCAAGTACAGTGTGAACCAAATTATACAGTATCTGGATGGCTTCATTTTAAACATAGGCTGTGTTATGTGTTAAATGCTTAAATGCACAGGTATTGCCGACCTCTGCTCTCTCTCTCTCTCACTCTCTCTCTCTCTCTCTCTCTCTCCCTCTCCCTCTCCCTCCATCCTCTAATTATCAGTCTCTAAACATGAGAGTCTTACAACTACAACAGTTACAAGCTCGACTACTGCACTGAGATAATTATGCTATACAGAGAACTAATGAGTGACTCAGTCAGTTTATGAGCGCTCAGAGTCCACAGTTCTCTCTTTTGGCCCGTCAGTCTTTTTGTGCTGTCGTATCTTAGAGAGTAAAGGTGAGATGATATGGCATTTGTGAGCTTTAAATCTGTTCTCCACATCTGCAACCTGCTATAAAGATCCATGGATTGATTTCTGCGTGTGGTTATGGAAAACTTTGTGTGATGCGCTTTTTCATTTACAAGCTGCAATATAAAACATGAAAGATCGAGATTTGCTTGCTGCTCACATGTGTGTGCTGCGCCTGGAGTCAGTTCACATGGCCAAAATGTGCTGTTTTCAGAGGCGTACAGTGTTTTTTAACCCGTTAAGGTTATCAGGTTTCTCAGGGGAGGAAGAGCCCATGTTTTAAACTGTAAAAGAGTAAAGACAGTACAGACAGCATGTCTGTTCGATCGCATAAGCTAAAACACTGCATTGGTTTAATTCAGGGATTAATCTGAAGTGTGGTGGAGAAAGTAGAGGTTATGTGTGCTATAGTAAAAAAAAAACAACAAGTTACACGCCATCTGCAACAAATGAGTCATTTTCTGTTCAGAATTATTTAATTTAATGTGGTGGAATATTGCATGCTATTTGGAGGATTCTGCATTTTTCCTGCTGATGTATAAATTGTTGTGATGGGTGAAAAGAACTTTTACCTCTCATACAGCAGAGTGTCCTGATCCTGATTCCAGAAGAAGTCTCTGGGGTCCCTAAAGAGCACAAAACAAAAGTGACAGAATTTCCCCTTGTGCCCAATAGCCTTTCAGCTGACATACAACTGGCTTCTTTCACGTTTTCATTGGAAACACATGAACTGTTCCTTGACTGTAAGAGAAACTAAGAATTGGTTTTTATATTGAGTATTCATATATTCCAGTTTAACTTTCCTTTGGTTTATTGCGTTTATTGTGAATATAATGAAGCTAAATAAATTCATGTTCCCTGTTTTAGCCTAGTAAGCAATGCCTTATTATTATTGTTATTTTTATTATTGAGGACCAGTGTGGGAGGTATGTTTTCCTGGCTCAGCTCAAACCCCAACAGCGCAGTAAAGCCTGTGAGTGAGGCAAGATAGATCTGCTGCAGTGGACTGGAATCATGACGAACACATAATGAAGGAGTTTAGCTGAGATTACTATTTACGAGAGGACCTAAGAACAACACCTTTATTAGGGGGTTAGCACAAAGGTGCGTCTGTATTTGTCCCTTTGCAGGGTCATGTGTCTAGACACATTGAAAACACATTGAGATTGCTACGACCAACTGCAGTACAAAAGTCTACCTGTAGGACTGCGGTAACCCCAGTGGTCACATACGAAAGCCTTCAACAGCTCTTTCGCCACTCCCCTCCTTTAAGCCCCCTCCTCTTATTCTCTTTCTTCTCCAGTCTCTCCTTTTCCACTCCTCTCTCTTATCCTTTTCTTTTTTCTCATCCTTTTCTTTTACTGGCTCTCCCTTATCAATCTATCTTGTGATCACGATTGCTGATTAACTTGTGTAGATTATTCATTAACAAGACGAGGGTATGAATTCTGGGGCTCCTGTGTGGGAATGTCACTGAAGACTAATCTTCAGATTACCTTCAGCCAGTGGATCCCTATATTTGGACATTTGGACTGTAGCCTGTGCTTGCAAAAATACTTTTTTTTTAATATTGTCTGTGGTAAATGTAATCTTTAGGAGTGTAATTGTGGTGATATGTAAGGGTTTATTTGATGAATGAGTGAGTGTGTGCACAGCTCTGATATAGCAAGCCACAGCTGCTTTCTCTCTTGGGAGGGATAAGGAAGTTCAAGACAGAGGGGAGCTCAATGTTGGTGGAGTGAGTGAGTCTGTATAGCTGCATAGGGAAGAGTCTGTGAGTGGAGCGAAAGTAGTTTGCGTGAGTGATTTGCTTCTGACTGCTTGCCATGGAAAGTTTTGACCTGGAGAAGAAAGAGAAGCGCTACTGTGTCCGAGGGAAGCATGCTGCTATCATCTGCGCTGTCGTCATAGTGACAGGTGTTGCAGTGGGGCTCGGGGTGGGCCTGAGCCAGAACACCTCCTCTTCGGGTGAGGAGACCAAGCCGACGACCACAGCCGCCCCAACAGCTGCCCCAACTGATGCCCCTACATCCGACCCTTCGTCAGACAGGGGTCCCTGTAAGCCCTCTGACAACACCAATGGTGGCTGGACCAACTTTCGCCTGCCTGACTACATCATACCATTCCACTATGACCTGCACATGGAGCCTGACCTGGTCACAGATATCTACACCGGCACTGTGGCTATTCACCTGAAGCTGACCGAGCCCAGCACTCACCTGTGGCTACACATCCGAGAAACCTTCGTCACAGCAGTGCCCACTCTGCAGCTCAGCAGCTCGGATGGAACCAGCACTGTGGAAGTAAAAGAGTGCTTCGAATACACTTCGCTGGAGTACTTGGTGGTAGAGGCCACAGAGCAGCTGAAGGCCACCAATGCTGAGGAACACTACATCCTCACTCTGCATTTTCAGGGATGGCTCAACGGCTCTCTGGTTGGCTTCTACATGACCACTTACGAGGAGGGTGGTGTGATCAGGTCAGTGCTGGTTCTCTTTTATGGCCGCTGGAGGCATATACAAAACAAGGTTATTTGTAGCCACTCTGCAGGAGAACTTTGGTTCCCAGAAGAACCTTTAAACTGACGGTTCTTCATAGAACCACTTTGGAAATAACATGTGTGAACACGAATAACCTTTTTTTTTTAACTTAAAGAGCTTTCATATGATTTAAAGATTCTTTACATCCAGCCTGCCATACATTCAAGCCAAATCCTCTTAGAAGGTTTTTAATCCTGTAGGTCTACATTGAAAAAAAAAGATCTTCTTTTTTAGGAGCATTTGAGGCATATAGTTATACAAAGAAAAGGTTCTTTCTAGCTACACTGCAGGAAAACTATGGTTTCCAAAAAAACTCTTGAATGAATTATTTTTATAGAACCAGTTTTGTAAATGATATTTGAGATCATAACCTTTATAAGCTTAAACAGCCTTCATATGATGTAAACGTTCCATACCAAAGCTTCTTACAACTATCTACCATTTGTGCTTGCACACATACACCTCCACATTTAACCATGTAGTGAAACAACCACATACACACACACACACTAGGTGGCAGTGAGAACACTTGCCCTGAAGCAGTGGGCAGTCCTATCCACAGCTCCTGTGAAGCAGTTGAGCTCAAGGGCACTTCAGTTCCTAATGTCCAGCCCATGACTGCCCATTCCATTGCAGTAATACTACGTTCTATAACCATACAAATATAAACAGGGACGACGGGAAACCCAGTCGTCCTTCTGGTACCTTATTTGGAAAGAAATAAGCAATAGCAGTAAACATCATTTAAAAGACCTGGCCATGGGAACTCACCCAGTATTGAACACAGCTGGATTTGTCCCACTCAAAAATTATACTGTGGGGTAGAGAAAGGCACATTTCATTTTGAAAGCTCAACACTGTGGGTAGCTTGGTTTGTCAGAAAACCAAACAGCCTTCCCATTTAATGCTATGCTATGTGGTGCTGGGTTTTTGTTACTACAAGATGCAGTTTAAAAGCCTAGAAACTAACAATTAAAACAACTGCCTCAATCTTAAGGCAGATAAAATCTTTATCAACCTCACAGATCTGGGTGTGAATTGAATGTGTATCAGTATCAGTTACCACCTTGAAGTGTTTTAGAACAACATATTGGCTGTAAATTCTCAACCATTCACAAGTAGTGTCATTCAGGTTTACATTACTATAGAGACTCACTGAGCTTGCAACTTGAATTGCAGCAGCCTTCCCCTTTATCTCAATGACTCAATGAATAATCACCTCTATCCTGTGTTCTCCATCACAGCATGTACCAGAGGTGGACATAAATCATCCTCTCCTAAAAATAGTTGCCTGAGTATTTTCCTCATACTCTCTTACGTAACAGAGTCTCGAAATGTCAAGCATGGAAACGTGGAGAAGAGTCTTAGACACTGCTCAGGGTCAACCTCTGCATTCCTTACAGGACCATTAGTGTGTAGGAGCAGAGATCACAACCTAGATCACAGGGAGGACCACACATGAAAGACAGGCTGAGAGTCGCATTCTGTAGCAGCAGGAGTTTTAGGCTCCAAAACAAATGCCACAGACAGCGAGCTGTTCCAGCTGATCTTTCCAGGATGGCGCGTTTCGTCCTAGACTAATATTGTCTTTTTCAATTTGTTAAACTTCATACGGTTGAACTGGCTGAGGTTAAGTCCATTTTTTATGCCACATCGTGACTTAAGCAACCTTGATGGTTGCAAAATTCCCAAAAGCAAATGATAACAAAGCTTTTTTCCAGTTAGGAATGTAGAAATTGGCTCCTTTGTGCGATTTAAGAATGGATGAGAACTCCACCACAAAATCCAGTGCACAGTTGAGGATATGTTACGTATTTACAGAATCTCAGCTTTGTTGGAACTTTCGGTGCTTCAGGCTTATAAATAAAGTATTCCGAAAGGATTCGATGCTGGGAAATGTCAGGGATCATTTCCAGAATGTTGTCAGCACATTCGACTCATGCTGATTTATGAGTTTGCACAACTTAGATCACTATAGTTGCTTGCCATTGGATTCTCTTCACTGGAATGTGTGACTGGTCAGATAGCTTGATAGCAGCAGTGACTATTGCTGGTGATTAAATAACCACAGCAGTGAGACTACTGTACGCTATGTATCCATAACTGACAAGCAGAGCACGTAGGCCTACAGTTTAAGACGCTCCTCCTCACCAGCCTAGTCTTCAGCATCCAAAACCACTAACCCCGCACCCTGAAAAAACAGGCATGGGATTGAATTGGGTCTTAATCGATCTTCATTAGATTTTAATAAAAAGGTGCTGTCGCGGAGGAGCTTTCTCCATGTGGTGGGCTTTTGAGGAAAATGTAAACTGAGCCAGTTTTTATGAGTCCCCAATGATCTCTTACAGAAAAATTGCAGCCACGGACCACGAACCCACCGATGCTCGTAAATCTTTCCCCTGTTTTGATGAGCCGAACAAAAAGGCCACGTACAAAATCTCCATCACCCACGACAAGGCTTATGAAGCCCTCTCCAACATGCCAGTGGAGGTATGCACAAAACACTCTCAGCCTCAGTGTCTGCCTATATACTTGAGTTGTAAGTGTTTGTGTGTCTGTGTGTGTGTTTTAAATGTTATGAAAAGTTGCATACATAAGGTACAACTCTAAGGATCTGAACTTCTTCCACAGCTAAACACAACACCAGTTTACCTTCTGCTCTTTTTGATAGACTTGCTTTCAGAAATCTGCAGTCTTAGTTAATCTTAGTTAATGTTTGTGGTGAATTTTATTTAAAAAACACACTTTAGCGTTTGTTCGAATGTATGGAGGGACAGGTGGCCCAAGAAAGCTGCCGAGCTCACGGGAAGGTCAGGGCTTTTGGGACCCCCACCATATAGGGCCATATATCCTGCAGCGTTATCTTGGGAACTTCTCTTTGAGAATCACTCTACCCAAAAGAACGACGTAGCCAGGTATACTGGTGGGCCAGAAAAAGCAAATACGCAGCCCTATATAAGACAAGCAGTCAAAAGACATCCTGGGACCAGAGTTAGTGAGCTCGGAGAACGTGGGAACTGCAGCCCTTCGAATATAAGTTTTTTTCTGAACTGGTCTCCCTCTTCATTCTGACGGCAAAAGATGAAGTTACAACATGTTGAAGTCTACTCTGGGGTGGTCCCTTCATTGCTCTGAGAACACCAGTGGCTTTTAATTGTGGAGTTTAATTGGAACATTTTCTCTCACAGAGGGCTTTACAACAGCTCAACCATCCTTTCAGACCCATAGTGTTGTCTTCACACTGAAACATCTGTGATCAGATCAGATCTGAAGCAAAAGTAGAGTACTCTTTATCTGACGGTGATAGTTTTTCACGGTTGTCTCTATATCTTTTAACTTTGGTGTTAAAAACTCCATTACGTGAACTTATGGAAGTGGACTAGTTTATATCTAATCTCTTCAGAAATATATTTTTGCTGTCCAAAGAAAAACAAGTATCCTCAAAATGGCAGCTTTATAGGAGAGGACATAAAATACTTTACTTTAAATGTAAGTCTATGAAACCAGAATTTTTTCCAAGCTATTATGGAACATTTCTATTGGTCCATTTATCATAAAATGCTTAGACAATGTAAACTCCACATGCCACATTCAAATGATGTACAAAAATAAAAATCTTAATAAAATAAAAAAAATTTGGAGCAAAATCTCAAAAAATGGAAAGACATGTTTTTCTTTGGACAGCAGCAATATTAGTGAAAACTGAGTAATTTAAATAATGGCTAATTTTGCCTGGTCTATCAAAAGCACTCACACTGCCCTTTGTTCACACCTGTTCCCTCTATCAGACAACAGAGGACGTTGATAATCAGAGGAAGAAGACCTCTTTCGTAAACTCCGTCAAGATGAGCACCTACTTAGTATGTTTTGCAGTGCACCAGTTTACATTTGAGGAGAGGTTCTCTGCGAGAGGCATTCCCGTAAGTGCACTCGTTTCTCCGAGCACTTAGTGCAAGTACATGTTTCCACCATAAGCACGAGTAAAACCTTACACGAGATCTGTTTATGCTCTCATCACATCCTGCAGCTGAGGATCTACGTTCAGCCTTCTCAGAAACACACTGCTGTATATGCTGCAGACACCACTAAGATCATCTTTGACTACTTTGAAGAATACTTCGACATGCATTACTCCATAGCAAAACTTGGTGAGTGCGTCTGACAGACATTTTTCCTGTTTTCCTTCATAAGCTGGGTCTGAGTCATAGGGGCCCATGTTCCCCATTTGTATAAATCACATTGAGCCTGTTGACATGATCTTCTGATACTTGGAAGGGCTGTCAAACATAATTCATCTCTACTACGTCATTAAAGCAAACACACGAGAAATGTCATTTCCCCTTTTCAGATCAGATAGCTATCCCGGATTTTGGCACAGGAGCCATGGAAAACTGGGGGCTGGTCACCTACAGAGAGACCAACCTCCTGTATGATGAGAAGGAGTCCTCCTCATACAACAAGCAGCGTGTAGCCAGTGTCATCTCCCATGAGCTTGTGCACCAGGTTAGCAACCATTTAACCTTTTAAACCCTAGACTTATTAATTGGTTAATTATTTTATGATTATTATGCTGTAGCTGCTATAAATCGTTCAGCAACTGAGTTACGCAGTTATAACAATGAAGAACTAAACTGTGCTCAGAGCAGCAATGTTCTCCATCACACAACAGCCGAATTTGTTGTTCGAACCCTAATTTTTGGTTGGTGTGCAATATCTGTGGGCGATTGCTGGGAGAGTCTAAAACGACCCACCCTCCTTTACTCATTCATACTGTTCTATAATGTTCTACCACAGTTACACTGTTTTAGGATGTTCTCCCCATACTGTTCTATAAAGGTTCCATTCCATCCAGACTGCTATAGAATATTCTTTATCAACCTTCTATTCACATGATTTCATGTTATTTATTGCCATTCACATTGTTCTAGAATCTCCCTCGTTCACACTGTTCTACAGTTTTTTATGCCATTCATGCAGTTTTCAAATGTTCTCCATGTGCTCTAAAATGCTCTACTCCATTCATACTGCTCTCCATTCACAGCATGAACTGGAAAATTGTTCCTTCAGATGTTTTTCAGTGTTCCTACTCTTCACATTGTAGAATATTGAACCCTTTTCCCTGATCTACCCCAATTATCCTGCTCTAGAATGTCTTAACTCAATTCTGAACATTCACATTGTTCTAGAGTCTCAATTTAGCCCCTTTACGCTGTTCTAGGAATGTTCTCCTTATTCATAATGTTCTAGAAAGCTCTCTCCCATTTATTCCATTCAGGCTGTTATAGAATGTTCTCCTTTACTCACACTGTTCTAGACTGTCTTGCTCATTTCTCATTGGTGTACAATGTTTTCACATTGTTCGTGTGTGTGTGTGTGAGAGAGAGAGAGGGGATCATGCTGTGGCCTTTACATTTCGACAGGTTTAGAAATTATTTAAGAGAATGTTTTTAGGAGGTTAGGAAATGTTACATCTGTCCCATTCTATTCTTCATGCGTTGTAAACATGCTGTTTTTAGCTAAGCATTATATAAGCCCTCTGACTTCTGCATTATGTCTGACTATGCAACTATATTCTGGTTACTGACTAACCGGTGTGTTAAGTAGTAAATAACAATTTACCACTGCACGCTTCATCATTTGATAGAGCTGCCACTTGCAGAAAAAGTGTACACTGTGATAAAAACGTGTCTTCTTTTAGTAGAATTGCACCTTTATCTAAGATCCATTCATATTTCCCTTTAATGAGCCGGTCAGACAGTGAAGTCACACATAACTCTCAGTTACTCATCAAACTTTTTACGATGAAGAGCCTGATGACCTTTGTATCACACCAGCACACTGATAAAGATCTGATTAGACAGATTATTTTTTATGGACAGGCCCAAGGTTGTTGGACACAAATGGTGTCCATAAAGCACTACACTGGAATTGACATCGGCCATAATTTTTTTAATTATTGCTGTAGCGCAGTGAAAGAAAGCCAGCGCAACCGCAACTTCATATCAAAACATAATTCATAATACAAGTCTGTTTCGTACTGAAGCATTTTGTACAAAGACCTTTTACCAGTGTTCCCAACCAAACTGTCACATGTAAAATGGTGTATAGCATTTGTTTCAAGTTCAAGTTTCAAGTTTATTTGTCATTTGCACATCATGTCAAGACATAACATGCATTGAAATGCTTGGGGTGAGGCTCAGATATAACTCTACAGCAGGGCAGTATTATATATGTAGTAAAAACAGTGCAAACATACAATAAATAGACAATATTGAAGTAAAAATAGACTACAAAATATACATTTAGTAATAACTGAAATATATAAAGGACTATACAAAACATACACAAAATATATACATAAGAAATACAGGAGGACATATGTAGAAACTTTCTTAGAGGTTATCTAAGAAGATATATCTATTTAAAGTGACTTTATGGTAGTGATATTGTCTGTAGCAGCGATATCAGAATAAATAATATAATAGTATAACATAATGTAATATAGCAGTGACTGAGTGAACGATATTGGGGTCTCTCAGCCTCACAGTTTGTTCAGGAGCCTGACAGCGTGTGGGTAGAAGCTGTTTCGGGTTGTTCTGGTCTGGATGCTGCGGAATCTCCTGCCTGATGGTAGTATAGTGAACAGGTCGTGTGCTGGGTGACCGTTGTCTAACCTGATCTTCTGGATTTTCCTTAGGTAGTGGGACTGATAGATGTCCTGTAAGGCTGGTAGTTTGTTGCCTATGTATTCTGCTGGCCTCACCACTCAGGGCCTTGCGGTCGCATTTGGACTGCTGTTCATTGCTACATTATGTGTTTTATCCTCAGTGGTTTGGAAATATTGTTACTATGGACTGGTGGGATGACCTGTGGCTGAACGAGGGGTTTGCCAGCTTCTTTGAGTATGTTGGTGTGGAGAAGGCTGAGCCCACCTGGGGAATGGTGAGCATAAATACTTAGTGAATCATCTGCTTTAAATGAAATTTAGTAACATGGTCAATAAATGCGTAATACCATAGAAGAACCACTTTTGGTTCCCCCAGATAACCTCCCCTCAAAGGGTCCGATGGTGTAAATGAGATGGGTAGCCTTACTTTGGAACATTTATTTTCAGGAGTGCATTTTAAAATGTCTACAATAAAACAGACATTAAATGCTTTTCTCTATATAGACTCACCCATTTTTTAACTTTTATTGAAAGTAATGTATGTTTTTGTTTCTCCTGTAAAGTGGCCATATTTTTCTTAGGGCAATGACAATACGGGACTCATTTGTTTTTGTTTTTTTTGTCTGACCAGCGTGACATCATGCTCCTTGATGATGTATTTCCTGTCATGGTTGATGATGCACTTCTCTCCTCTCATCCCATCATTGTGGACGTATCCACACCAGCTGAAATCACTTCTGTGTTTGATGCCATCTCATACAGCAAGGTGGGCTTACAGCACACATTTACTCTTCTTGTTATCTGAAAGATAGCTGTTGTCTTTTCCTTTTTCATTTCTTAATGACTAAATACAGTTTACAATTAATCACACATGTTGACCCTAAATTGCTTGGAATA
Organism: Megaleporinus macrocephalus; assembly: GCA_021613375.1. Classification (NCBI taxonomy): domain Eukaryota; kingdom Metazoa; phylum Chordata; class Actinopteri; order Characiformes; family Anostomidae; genus Megaleporinus; species Megaleporinus macrocephalus. The sequence goes on from CM038706.1 coordinate 23,074,903, forward strand.
CTAAATGTACGTATCTATTATATTATCTATATATCATATCTCTATATTTTAGGGGGCTTCTATTTTAAGGATGTTGGAGACATGGATTGGTCGTGATACATTTAGAGATGGCTGCCGGGTAAATGAAGAACACTTTATATTTTGAGTATCTGTGTAACATCTGTGACTCCATAGTTCATGTCATAACCTTGTTTTGTTTTCAACAGAAATATCTGAAAGACTTCACCTTCCAGAATGCCAAGACATCTGATTTTTGGAAAGCCCAGGCTGAGGTACAGCCATCTTCTACTGATAGGCTTGTAAAACCAAATGTTGTTGGTTTGTTGTGTTGTTTGTTGCAAGAATTAAATATCAAACAAAATGATGCATGACTGCAATCCATAATTTTACTAGGTAAGTCAAAAAAATGTACCAGATGTCATGGACACATGGACCATGCAGATGGGTTACCCAGTGCTGGACCTTATCAACCCAAACACAGAGGCTAAACTTACCCAGCGGAGGTTTCTCCTGGACCCTAATGCTGACGCTAACCAGCCCAGCAGTCCTCTGGGGTAAGCCTTTTCTAGGAATTTACCAGATTAGCAATTAGACTAAATGAAAAAAACTGATGTTCTGACTATCTTACATTTTGAAACATCTTGCTGAGGTATTCATAGGTAACTACAAAAAACTATAGGTAGACTGTATTGGTAGGGTAAATGACCAGGATATGCTACCAGCAGTAAATTTACAGGCTAGTGGTACTTAGAGGATGAGTACCACTAGCAATATTGAGTTGAATCTGTAGAATACACATACGGTAGAGCTGAATTATTATAAAAAATGCAAAAAACGTACTACACTATCTCTGCTTCTTATCTCCAAAAGGATAAGAAAAAAACATGCTTTTTTAATGTGATTTAATAGAATCAGGCTTTTCTCCAAGAGATTTTGGGTCACAAAAAAGTAAAGTTCCACACAAATAAGAAAAGCTCCACACAATAAAGTAAAGGACAACAGACAATTATGTCATTGATTAAAAAAATCAAAGATAAAGATAGGATATTTTATTTGGACAGCACTGTTATGCTAGGTGTTTCTTTATAGGCGATTCATGCTTGGTCTTTCTCACAGCTACAAATGGACCATTCCTGTGCAGTGGCAATCACTCACCACTAATAAGAACAGCACCATCATGTTTAATAAGTCACAGTCAGGTGAGTCTAACACAGTCCGTCTTCACATGCCTGACACGTATCATCAAACATTATATGTGTCAGGCATATCATTAATATGATTAAGTGGCTCTAAATGCATTAATGGAGATTGACAGGTGTCTAATGCTTGTCCTGGTGCTCTGTTGTTCAGAGATACTTCTTACAGACTATTCAGCTTCTACTGATGGACTCATCAAAGTGAACAAGGAGCATATGGGCTTTTACCGTGTCAATCACGATGACAGCATGTGGAGTGCCATCAGCCAGCAGCTTCTAACAGACCACCTGGTAATATCTCGTGTTTTATATACTATTCATTTAATGGTTTAACAGTTAAGGGTGTTAATGCATCTATATTTTCCTTTTTTCCCCCACAGATGTTCGATGAAGCAGACAGAAGCGGCTATATTGATGATGTGTTTGCATTGGCGAGGTATATTTTCACTAAAAGAAAAATAATTTTATATACATCAAATGTGATTCACATGCGTGCATACATTTTATTTTTATGCAAATGATAAATTCAGTACAGTCATGACATGACTGTAGTTCTTAGGGTGGCAATGTAGAAAAATAAAAATATACTTTACTGGTCAGGAGTTTTAAAACACTACCGTAAACATTTTTTTTTCAGCCTTTGATTGGTAGTGATCGAAACTTTTGACCGGTAGTGTTCTTAAACTTTTGACCGGTAGAGTATATATAGTTCCTATCACAGCCCCTGTTCTCTGAAGGATAGAATCATAGTCTACCAGTATATTGTTTTTTCATCATTTTTTCATCAACAGGGCTGACATTGTAGATTATGGAAATGCCTTCAACTTAACCAGATACCTGGTCAATGAGACAGGCTATGTTGCGTGGTCCCGGCTCTCCTCCTCTATTGCCTATGTGAGGGACATGCTGTCAACAGACACTGCACTCTATCTTAAATTTCAGGTGAGCCTGTTGTTCTGTGGTATGTGTTTGTTTTCTGTTCACCAAAATGGCAGAGGAAATGATTAGGAAAATCCAACTGCATCAAAAACTAAGGGAAAAAAGACATATGAAAATATACACTAATGAGTTGAAACATTAAGGCCACCGGTCTAATACGCTGTTGGCCACTGCATGCAGACAAAACAGTCCTTTTCTTTGTCGAATTTGCAAGTTGCGAGGTGGAGCTGCCACTGAATTCTTTCCACAGCACTTTCCACAAATGCTTGGGAAGAATGAGAGCTAGGAAACCTAGAGACCAGAGTGGCACTTTAAACTCGTTCCTCAAACTGTTCCCAAACAAAGTGTTCAGTGTGGCAGGATGCTTTAGCCTGTTGAAAGAGTTCACACTGCTATTGTGATATATATATATATATATATATATATATATATATATATATGTATATATATATATATATATATATATATATATATATATATATATGTATGTATGTATGTAAATTAGGTGGCATGGGTCAAATTGATTCACACATGAATACCTGGACCCAGGGTAACCCCAACAGAACAACAGACCTACTTCTAGTCCTCTGACATTCAGTTCCAACACTCGCCCTCCCGTTGTATCTGCTTTCACCAGTGGGCAAGTGTCAACATGGGGACTCTGACCGGTCTGTGGCTACACAGTCCCTTAAACATAAGGTTGCAATACACTCTGTACTGTGACACACACCCACTGTAGTCAGCATTAAAAAAAAATCTGTGATTTATGCCGCAGTTACCCTTCTTTGGTTGACAGGCTGAACTTTGTTGCCCTCATGCATTAAAAAGCTTCAGGCAGCCAACATCCTGTCTGTGGTTTGTGGTTTGACCCTTCTCAGACCACTTACTATAGATACTGACCACTGCTGAGTGGCAGCACCCCACAAGCCTTGCTGTTTCTGAGATGCTCTGACCCGGTCATCTGGCCATAACGATTTGGTCCTTGTCCTTCAGGTCTTTGCATTGGCCCACTTCTCTATGAGAGCTGACTGTGCACATACTGCCTAATATAACCCAGACATCGGCATGCGCTGTTGAGATTATCTGTTATTTACATCATCTTTGAGTTTAATAATGTTTTAGCTGTATCTGTATATTACAAGAGTAGATGCACAGAACTTTATTAATCTCAGCAGAGTCGCATCAACAATAAAAAGAGTGCACAAACTAACACTGTCAGAATGTTCAGTGGATTTAACGGTTTGGGTTTATAAAATCATGCTTGATTTCAGGTTAATATGTACATGCAATATAATAAAGACGGTTTAAGTGTGTTTCTTTTAATGTGTGTGTGAATGTTATTTGTGTTGTTCTTGCTGAGATACTGGCAGAATATGCATAAAGATGATTTTGCTGATCGGTGTAAATGCAAGACACTAAATATCTTTTTTCTTCATTATGTGCAGGCACTTTTCCGTGCCCATGTGCATCAGATCTCCAGAAAGCTGGGCTGGAATGACACGGGCGACCAAATAGAACGGTGTGTATCACTTGGCAGGCCTGTCCTGTAAAGTTGGCCAAGGTCACACTTCACACTCTTGATTTTCATTAGTCTTGTTAAACTAAACCTACATGGACAAACAGTGCTCTTTATTTGTGTGTACTGTACTGAAAAAACACAGACACACATTAACGGTTTTGTGTTTTTTGGCTAGTCTGCTGAGGGAGACAGTTCTGGGCATTGCCTGCCAGATGGATGACAAAGAGATTCTTGAAGAGGCCTCCAGGATGTTTAACCAGTGGATCGATGGAACACTCAGGTACAGTGGGGGAGTGAAACACGCTCATAAGATGTAGTATATGAAAACAGTAATGGCCAAAACAAGAAACTAAAGCAAAAAACAAAAAAACCTGTTGTATTGATGTTATATATTTTCTTTGTGCACAACAACTTCACACAAGTGAACCAAATATAATGTAATAATACAGTATAACCAACATTTGATTCATCATTTAACCAAGACAGGGTGCTATGATTAATTCTGGCTTATTCTTCATTATGACATGCAATTGAAATCTGTGAAAAATACAGATTCTAAATCTTCAGTTGATGCTTTCATGTTTATGTAGATATTTTTGAGACTTTATTATTTACATTCTAATCATTGTATAATTGTGTAATCTTATCTAAGTAGTATATCAGACAACCCATAATTGCTGTGGGCCCAGGATTCAGTTCCTCATAAATACATAACTTGCACAATAGTTTCATAGTGTGTTTTGAGTAATAATTCCTGAATGATATTCATGAAAGTGGAAATGTTAACAGTTTTTAACATTTCTGTAAACTTCAGCCACTGAGATGTAAACACTCAGAGTGGTTTGAGTGGAAATAATTAATTGTAGGCAAACTTGCTGATAGATCATAAGAAGCAAGTGCTGTAGTATAGTGTAAAGCAGATAAAACTTATTTAATTTCAACCCAGAGTTTAGTCTTATATGTAGTGTTGACAGTGGTAAAAAAAACCCTGTGGTGTATACGACAAATAATAGCCTTACAACACCCTGCAATGTATGTTTATCCCAAACCTTTTAAAAAATATTGTAAAACAATGTCAGGCAGCACATTCATAGGCATTTAATGTCATGACTTTTTGTGAGGGGGCTTTTAGAGACATTAAACGCTTCAGACGTCAGGTTCCTATCAACACCACTGTGAACAAGTTTGATGTTTCTAGAATAAAGCATTTCACATCAAATCACTTTAAATGATGTTGTTTGCCCCTCAACTGTTTAGTTATGAAGTCAATTTGAAAAATCTGTGAAATTCCCTTTTAAGATTAATAACTGAGCTAAGATTCAAGAAAAATGTGAATACAATATATTCAGTAGTGGTTCATAATCAGTAAGGTTTTGTGTTTCTGTGAGTGCAGCAGTGTGTCGGTGAACCTAAGACTGCTGGTGTACCGGTACGGGATGAAGAATGCAGGGACGCGTCAGAGCTGGGAGATTATGTTCCAGAGGTACCTAAATACCACATTAGCGCAGGAGAAAGACAAGCTGCTGTACGGCCTGGCCTCCATAGAGGACACCACACTCCTCAGCAGGTACACAATGCAATCTCAAGTTCCAAAAGAGATTACTGAACGTTACTGAAACAGCAGTACTATTGAATGAGGTAAACTGAGGGCGTTTGTAAAGTTTGTAAAGATGAATGGAGTTTATACTGACAGGGTTACAGTGACTAATCTATATCAGAGCTCTACAGATGTACACAGCTTCAGCCTTAAACATTATTAACACTGATAAATTGTATTTTCCAACAGGCTGCTGGAGGCGGCTAAGAATGATAGCATAATAAGGAGTCAAGATGTGTTCACTCTTGTACGATACGTGTCCTTGAACAAGTATGGTGACATGGCTTGGGATTGGGTCACACTCAACTGGGACTACCTCGTGAACAGGTGAGTGGGTCTGCTAACTTTTGGAATCTGAATTTTTACTTGCATTGAAAAATAGAGCTAACAAATGAATAACTGCAGAGGTGGGTGAAGTAGTCTTAAAGAGAAACACTGATTTAAAAAAGTCTGCATATTTAGCTGACTGACATATCAGAATTGTTCATAGTGGTGGTGAATGAAACCTGGACGTCTGAGGAATTTGATGCCTCTGTAAGCTCCCTCTCAGCAAACATTACATGAAAAGTGATGAATGAATATACTGTCTGATGTTTCACACATTGTTTAGAATAGTTTTAGTAGATTGCATTATTTTATAATAGTGTTTCAATCTATTCATGCATGGATGTTCTGAGGCATAATAAGCCTCTAATAGCCTCTTTTACCATCATTACCACTCCAGATAAAAATTCAGAGGACATTTGAAGGTTCACTGGTCATTTTGGATTGTACATAAAATAGCCATATTTGCAGTGTAGACATCTGGACCTGTGGTTCCTATCACCACCTCTGTAAGGAAACAGTAGCCAGTACATTAACCAATGAACTATTTAACATTAAACCACTAGGAATGACTTTGTTTACATCTCAACCATTTCATTAGGCAGGAATGTTGAAAAATCTATCGAACTTTCCTTTATCCTATACATATATATCAATAATGTGTTTTTGCATTAAAGTAATTTTGTTCATTGATGTGATTCAAATGGAAACAATCAGCAAAACATAATCAAGGACTGCTTGTAGAATCTGTCGGCACATGAACTGAAGTGTTATTCTTTTTAAGAAGTCTAAATAAACACTGAATGATGAACTAGAAACTCATGGTGAAAGGCTAAAATTACAGTACAGTATATTTCTTTAAAAATGTGCTTATATTATAATTAGAAAAAATTACATGTAACAGAGTAAACAGAACTACTTTACTACCCTCCTCTGAACACCGCTGATAAATTAGGTGTAAACTGCGTCATTTTACCACAGCTAACAATGAGCAGATAAGCTGGCCAATAAAACTAGATGTCTGTTGAGTTGTTTGTTATTTTATGGGATGCTTATCTGTGCGATACTTATCTGTTACAGATTTACGATCACTGACAGGAACCTGGGCCGTTTGCTTACCAGAATCAGTACTTCATACAACTCAGATCTGCAGCTATGGAAGGTAATTCACACAGACCAGAATAACTGAATGTACACTCCTAGTACGAGGCAGAGATATATAACAGAACACAATCACATGTTTATGTGAAAAGCAGCTGTTTACTAGAGTTTAAAGTACAAGGCTCCAGAACTCCCTGAAGTCACCTTGGCTCAGAACATGATTATGTTTCATTATGTAGTTCACTCTGCTGAGTCGTGGCCTTGATTGTTTCAACTTATAAACTGTGTCTCTTTTCAGATGCAGCATTTCTTTGCCCTGAAACCAAATGCTGGAGCGGGAGAGATGCCCAGAAAACAGGCTTTGGAGACGGTGAAGAACAATATTGAGTGGGTGAAGCGCAACAAAGAAGAGATCCGGCTCTGGCTAGAGAACAACGTGTCCTAAACACAGCAACAAACATGCGCTTCATCGAAACACTCCCTCTGTCTCCTCATACATCATCCCGTTTTACTCCTCGACATTTACCTTAAACTGAAATCAGGAGCCTGTGCATTTAATTCATCAGGCACAACAAGCGCTCATGACAGAGCTAACTAAAGTACACCTGTGTAGTTTTTTCAAGATTACATCTGAAGCATACTTGGACATGATCACTTGGGTGCTGATATATATATATATAAATAATGCTAAATGAACTGTATTTGTTATTTAAGATGCTGAAATATGTACGTTATAGATGCTGTTCAAAATGCTCTGTGTAAAATGATCGAGCTGACTGCCGTTGCCATTCATCCGTTAGTGGCTGTATGACATGTAGTAACCTGCTGATTATGTACAAAGACTTTCCAGTGAGATTAAAGTTTGTGGAGAATATTTATAGCCGTGTTTCACTGTCAGTCCTTTGATTTACAGTATTGGATTATAAGTCATTGTACACTGTAATTGTGTACACTGTGTCCTTGTGTACTTTTATTAACTCCACTTTCCATATCAGAGCAGGATATTTTTAGCTAGTGTAACACTCCAGCAGCACTGCTGTGTCTGATCCACTCGTACCAGCACAACACACACTAACGCACCGTCACTACATCAGTGTCACTGCAAAGTTGAGAATGATTCACCACCCTAATAATCCCTGCTCTGTGGTGGTCCTGTGCGGGTTCTGATCTCTGAAGAACAGGGCGAAAGGGGCCTAACAATGTAGGCAGAACTACAAAGTGCTCCTATATAGTAAGCAGAGCTGATAAAGTGGACAATGAATGTAGAAACTAGGAGAACTAGGAGATGAAAGTTTTCAGTGAGTGTATATTTATTATTTTATATTAATTAAAATTACTTTTTAAAAAATAATCCTAGTTCTGGAAACACACTGTGTACTAGGTACAGCTCACCTATACAGAAAGTGTTATGGTATAATAAATTAGATATATCATCAGATCATATAGAAACTGAATATGGTACCTAGAGACTGGTGTATGTAAATGTGCTGTGGTCTGGGTGGATGCTGTAAGCTGAATAAGCAGATACATACATTTTTTAGTTTTTTTAATGACGTCATTGAATTCAGATCATTTAAAACAGGCTGAAAGGTATGGACTGCAAGGATGAGGATGTGGATGGTACATTTTAAAATGTTTAACAGTGTATACATCCAACATTAATCTCTTTTGTTTTCAAACTGTAAGAACAATGTGGATATCCACGATATGGACCCTGTGGCTTATTTTCACTTGTTTAAAGTCATTATATATATATTTTTTTTTTTTAAGTAAGTGGTGTAATTAATGATTGCTATGTGATATATAGGAATGCAGCTTTAGCAATAAATTACTACATATGATTGATCCGAAATACAACAACAGATGTTACACCATGAAGCCAAGACTTTACTAGATCTTCTGTATTGTGAAGTTAAGCGTAACCTCAGTGGTTGCCAAGTTGGTAGTACATTTATTGGTGAACAACAATGTTGGGTGTAGGGTGTCATAACGGTGCAAGAAAGGAACAGCGTCCAGCGCTGAGCAGGGGACACAATAGGAGCTGTTCGTAGATCCCACTGTCATTTATTCGTTGAGAGGTGACTGAGAAGTAGTCATGGGGACTTGGTTACTGATGGTGACTCGCTGGCGGGTTTGGCATCGTAGCATTCCTGTTATGGCTCTTCGGAATCTAAAACAAACCGAGCAAACTCAGTGATTACATATGTTAAAAAACAATTGGGGCATTGTACAGTCATGATCATCAAGCTTATATCTTTGAAGAGGGGAAGAGGGGAGTGACATTACTTCTTGTTGGCAATAACATAGATGCAGGGGTTGTAGAAGGTGGAGGACTTTGCGAAAAGCGGTGCGATGATGGCCATTGGTGCAGGAATCTTTTTGGGATCACTAAAGGAGGCCCAGAGACACACTATGGAGTATGGAGACCAGGCCACCAGGAACATCACAATCATCACAATGGACATCTGCAGACCACATTCACACATCATACTTACAGCAGTGACAGCCAACAGTAAGAACATATCGTCACTGTTTAAAGAAAAACAAGCATCTCCAAAATGGCAACTTCACAAGAGAGGGCCACAACATTCTTTACTTTTAATGTAAGTCAATGGAACCAGAATTTCCGTATCTTTTGAGCATTTCTATCAGTCCATTCATCACATAATGTAAAGCTGCCCTTCAAATTATATGAAAAAAAAAAATCAATAAAAATGGAGATACACATTTTTCTTGAGACAATTTATATAAAGCAATAATCAGAAGTAAGTGCTACAGTAGGTGCTGCTTGCCTTAGTTACATCCATCTGGTCTGACCAATCTATGTTCAGGCTGTCCAGGCAGTTACTGGCCTTGTACCTCCTTATGGTGACGGAAACACTGTAGTAGCAGTAAAACATGACTGACAGTGGTACTATGAAGTTAACAGAAATCACCGCCATAGTGTAGGAGATGAAGGACCTGATGAGAGGAGGAAGAACATTCATTAAAACACACTTAGCAAAAAGGTCAGCCAAACAAATTTTCTTTAGCTTCCCTCCTCTTTTTGCAAAGGCTAAAACATGTTGGGTGTTAAAAGGCTAATGTACCAACCAAGAAACAAAAGTTTATATCTGCCTATAAATATTCTAAATGTATCTGAACTTATGTGTATTTGTACATCATCAAAGCGTCAGAGACTACATAAGCAAGTCTGCTCGAGATTAACATCTGGATGCTTTTTGGGAGGGGGGGGGTAGAGATTCAAGCATGTTTATGTTCATTTGAGAGGTCTAAACATTCAAGACTTGTTAGCTATCGTCACAGTTGCACAGACTACTTTGAAAAAAGTGATGGCTGAACACACTGTTTTGAATGTGTTCACACTGTTTCTGCTTTCTTTGTGTTGAAAATGTGGTTTTATTTGGTTACAAGTGAGGAACCGGAATTCTTAACAAAGGTTCCTTTTTTTTCCCTTAACAGCCTGCTTCAGCTAACTGCTGCTCCCATGATCCTCCGAGAAGGACTGTTACCAGTTACATAAACTCTGGGAGATATTCTTAACTGTAGCAGTGGACTCATAAAAGCTATATACTCTATGTACTATGTTTCTTGTCTTTTGTAAGTTGTCACAAGCATCCTAAGTGTAAAAATACTAAAAATACTATCATTTGTAGATTTGTTGGATACAGTTACCTTTTTACCTGCTGTGCTGTGCAGTTTTTAACCAAGCATGCATAGTGTTTTTTAAAGGTTGTATTGTTTCTACAATTTGTATTGTTTTAGCATGCTTCTATAAAAATAACAGTATTCTGAATACTGACTTTTTTAAAATGTAACCTGAATACAAATGTCTCAGCCCTGGCTATATTCTCCTCAAAGCTCTTAATGCAAATCTAATGAAGCACCATTGTGAGGGGAAATTGTGTGCGTTTCATTTCTTGCCAAATGATTTCTTTAAGTAGGATAGTAAAGGGTCTACAGTTTTTTTCAGAACTTTGCATGACTCAGTTGTCTCATTACTCAAAGTCATTCAGAGTGGTTTGATATGAAACGCTTAGTTGTAGAGAAACTGAGTGAGATTTATTTACAGTGGTGGTAGGAACTGGAAGTCATGATGTCTACATCATGCTGTATTTACGAGCCAACATGACCAACAAATCTGTATTCTGAGCCCTTTTATGTAATTCTGATGATGAGAATATGATAATATAGTTCCAAACCTGAAAAAAACATGCCTTCTTACATACTGTATGTACAGTACTACCATGAACCAAATACAAAAACACATTTTATGCCAAAATATTTTCTTAAAACTATCATAAAACAATGTGTCAGATGTGTCCCTTTTAATATAGTTCTGTGGTAATCCCCTACAATTCCAAGTTCAGAGCTCTGATTCATCCACAACTAATTACTCCCTAATAAGTCACAGTAGGAAAGCCAGGAAAGTGCAAGGAAGCATGAACTGAGTAGGAAAAAGCACAGTTATGGGTCAAAGAATCTTTGGCACGGTGAAACACATTGCGGAAAAAGAGGGAATTAAAGGGTAGAGGTTAGCAGAAAGTTGATTAGGAGGGCTTACGCATCATTGTTCCTCCAGTTGATGGTACAGGTGGCTCCCGTTGGATCGGGAGCGTATCCAGCCCAGCCTACAATTGGCATGGAAGACCAGAATACTGCATTCAGCCATGCAGCCACAATCAGGAGTGCGTATGAGCGTGTGGTCATCTTTTGCCCTATATATATACAGCACAAGCACCAGACATGCAAGAAATACAGTCCCATCAGAACAGTTTAAACATGTGAAACGGTATATTAATAGTTCATATTTGACCACTATAGTCTCTACTCGTACCTATGTCTGGCCTGCAGATGCTAATGTATCTGTCAATGGCAACCACAGTCAGTAGTCCAATACTGGCCATGCCAAAGAATATATTCAGAGCTGCATAGATCTATAAGACAGGAGTCTGTCAATAAGTCAGTTGGAGGTGACACTCATGAATGGATGCACAAGCTTTCCAATACATAAAGAAATATTGCTGCGAGATGTTTGAAGGCCCATTTTTACCTTCCATGCATGCTTAACTAATAGGAGCCTCTAGGGTGAGCAAATTTCTCAACAAGTAGATTAGTATCACATTCCACACTCTGTGCTTACTCACTTACTCACACGCACACACAAATGCTCACTCTAATAGGTACTCCACACTCAAGTCTGAATGTCCTGTGTACAAGTCAGAGTGGCTCAGTGAAGATATTGATGGTTGCACTATTGACTCCTCTAACACAAAGACCATCATTGTTCAGTTTGTGCAAATATGTGTGCATGTGCATAACAAACCTGGCAACCAGTGTAACCAAATTTCCAGCTGCCATGTAAGTCAGAAGCAGCAGACATGGGGTAACCTATGCCTGCCACTCCAACGTCGGTGAACGCCAGATTAATGATGATAGCATTAGTGGCATTACGCAACTCCTTGAACTTAACAAACATCATCAGCACCACAATGTTACTGGACAAACTGATCACACCTGCACACACAGAGAGAAAGAATTTATACAGGCAGAAACAAGTGGGCACATGCTATTCTAACGTAACAGCTCAATGCGCCCCCCTGCTGGTTATATTAGGAATCACCACTGCACTTAAAGCCCTTGGTTTATTACTCAGTCATTCATCTCAAGACTTATTACTCAATAACTATTATGATTGATGAATAAAGTGTTGACCCACACATAGACCCATTCATAATTTAATGTATATACATAACTGTGCAAGATTCACTCCTTCTTCAAATCTGAAAACATCCACAGAGTTTTCTGTCCAGCCTTCTACAGTGAGAAGAAACTCAATACTATGGGCCTTAAAGGGATGTGTGGCTGTGTGCAAATTAAATGAAAGAGCTGCATCACTGTGTGTAATTTCGATTATTTGAATCATAAGAAGCAGACAATGGCAACTTCTGAACTCTGGAGGTGAGAAAAAAGACAGTCTGCTGAAAAAGAGTAGTAATATAAAAAAGAATGAAAAAAAATTAATAATTGTACTTACTGGCTGTTTTGACTGTGACCGTTAGGAAAAACACACTGACTTTTATTATTATATTAATACGGTAATAATGTACATAATGTAAAAATATGAGAGAACTTCTTATGAACTGCAGTAAGTTTGTGTTCAGTTCTTACTGTTTTTACTATTTCTTACATTCTTTACATTCTCATTCTTTACATACTGCATAAAACATTTGCAATATATAAAGTAATATATATATATATATATATATATATATATATATATATATATATATATATATATATATATATATATATACACACATACATAGCACAATATATAAGACACACATGTGCAAATACACACAGAGACACACAGAGTTACTGTTTACATGCAGCAATAAGATATCCAGCGACGATGTTGTGTTCCATTTGCGAGAAGGCACTTGTTCCACCAAAGCTAACAGCTTCGGACGTGGCATTCTGCAATTCATGTCCCATCTCTGTGTCACACATATCCTCACAAAACACACTTGTCAGATGTCAGTCCGGCGCCCCTCTGACGTTCACTTCTATCCAGCCTAAACCTCACAGCACTCAGCTGCATGAAGCAGTCTATCCAATGTCCAGTCCTACGTGGGTCTCTTATTCCAATACTTTCAAAAAGAGGGAGCTGTAAACAGTGTGTGAGAGAGAGAGAGAGAAAATGTGGGGGGTTGCTAAGAAGAGAGAGGGTTTTGGGGGTTTAGACATTGTGCATGCTGGCGGGGTGGTTGTGTGACTGTGGTCGGCTAGGTGAAGTTGAGGGGAGGATTAGGCTTTGCCTGGTTTGTGAACACTGAGGAGCTCATTGTTTCAGGTCTAATCCTCACATGAAGGCTTTTCATTCCTAGCGCCAGGCCTTCATTCTAAGCAGGAGAGAGAACAATACAATCTCAGCCTAAATGTATATTTAGCTGCTATAGGCTGGCAAATTCATAAACACAAAGCTCTAAAACTATTTCCAGAAGTACCCAAACCAGTGGTAGTTCAATTCAGCAGACAAGCTTAAAACAGCTGACACAAATTGGTATAATATGATTACATTACAAACACTGGTCTATTATTCACCTAACACCATAAAACTTCTTTACTTGTCCAGTCTATACACTCCATATGTGGAAACTAAGCCTACTTCAGGTTAGCTCCACTCATGCTAAACCAGACCTCTGGAGTTATATCATCATTTTGAAGTCTGCATCATGAGTTTATTAGAAACTGCATGCCTAAGCAATTTGCCTTTATGGCAAAGATGCTCTGAACTCGATTTGTCTGATTGTTTGAGTGTCACTGGGTTCTCTGCATGGTTCTTCAAAAGGAGTGTCAAGCAAGCTAATGCTCCTGTTCAATAAAATGTCACATGAAGGTGGATCTGCTACTTCACAATTATTTAGCAACACTGGCTACTCAAAGTGTAGGGAACCACTGCAAAATCAACATAACTAGCGTATTTGTAAAGCTTTCTGGTTTGAGTGGGTATGTAAGTGAGGTTGCCAGACTTATGATGGTTTTTTATTCACTACATGTTCTTTTCTTTATTTCTTTTGTGAATCAAGACTAATCAAACGTGCAGATGTTACTGTGGCTGAAGATCACAGGCCTCCTGGACTTATCTAATAAATTCTGGCTCTGTGACACCTGCTGCTTTTTGTGTTTGGCTGACATGTATCTGCCATTGCGCGATGACTAGTTAAAGGATTGTTTTTCATTTGGCCCGTCTGCTCTTTTGAATTTTGAAATTCATCCACAGAAACTACATAGCATCTTTCAATTACAGTTATAAGGCTATTTTTTTTGTAAATTCAGTGCTTTAGAAGATTCAGCTAGGTTTTAATTCAAATGAAATGACAGATAATATCTCTAACAGCTAAAACCTGAAAGAATCCAACATAATTAATAGTAGTGATAGAGGTCTATCATAAGGAAGATCATCGGGACCAAATTCAAAAAGGTTTTCTTAAGAAAAAAAACATAAAAGGTTCTTAAGACAAAGAAGTGCATAACAATGTTCTTAAACTTAGTTTTCAAACAAAAAAATAAATAGCCTAGACTAAAAAAATCTTAAGAAAATAATTAACATTTTCTTAAGATTTTTTTAGTCTAGGCTATCATGTTGCATTGTACAGCATACACAGATGCAAAAAATCTGCTTGCTAAAACACAATATTACAGTGAAAGAGAATCTGTTTCAATTGATTGAGTTTTTTAGAGCTTCTATTGTTGCAGAACTGAATATCCAGGTAGGATAAGAGGATCTGTATTGGCTTTAAGAGGCCTTTCTGGGTTTTTTCTCCAAATCCCACAAACCTCCATCTAAAACACAGATTTAAACGACAGGTTTGCCATAAACCTTTCCTGTGTAGCCGATATACAGCACATAAAGGAGGATCTTCACTTACAAGATTTTCAATAAAGATTTATACATTTAGAAGCTTATCTTCTCAACTAGGGTTAAGAAAACATTTAAGAGCATAATGTTTTCAAGAACTCTACCCATTCTTAGAATAATTTGTACTAAGAGTTAAAAACAGGAGTTATCTTACAAAGTTGTTTGAAGAATAACCAACTTTTTTCTCAAGAATAAAATTATTAGAAAATACACATGTAGGACATGAATGAAATGGAATGTAAGGATGAATTTGCGGTAACAAAGTCATTATTTAAGCAAAATAACATTAAAGACAAGTACATTTGTTTTATTATTTTGTATATACTTTTCACTTTTAACTTAGTTTTAAGTTAGGATAAGTTAGTACTGTTTAATTAATGCACTTTTGGTATTTCTGTGATCCTGGTATTGTCCTGGAATTGTTTCAGTATGAGATAAACAAAAATAAATAAAAAAGTAATAAATAAATGAATAATATTTAAAATGATACATGGCAGTCAATCAGAACAGGGGCTATTTAAGTGGCTGTTTTCTCAGTTATAAAAATTAAATATGGGCCCTTTAAAGTCACTGACCTCCTTCTCTTTCTCTGTCTTTCTCTCTTCTCTCTCTCTCTCTCTCTCTTTCTCGTTTTCTCTCTCTCTCTTTCTCTCTCTCTCGTTTTCTCTCTCTCTCGTTTTCTCTCTCTCTATCTTTCTCTCGTTTTCTCTCTCTCTATCTTTCTCTCTCTGTGTCTCTCTCTCTCGTTTTCTCTCTCTCTCGTTTTCTCTCTCTCTCGTTGTCTCTCTCTTTTTCTCTCTCGTTTTCTCTCTCTCTCTCTCGTTTTCTCTCTCGTTTTCTCTCTCTCTCGTTCTCTCTCTCGCTCTCTCTCTCTCTCTCTCTCTTTCTCTCTCTTTCTCTCCACAAGCCACAAACTCACTCTAACACATACATAACAAACAAATAACGAATAGATAAACAGTTGGCTGGACTGCTGTGGTTTATTAGTAATTATTGAAGATTTAGTTGCTCGAGGTCTGAGACACGACTGTCTGACCGCTAGAGGGGTCACTGCGCCGCAGAGCCGGACCGGAAGTGACGTTTAGGAGAGTGTGCATGTTTTGTGTCATGTGATAAACACAGTAAGCTGGAGACGGAACTTCTCGGTGTAGATAAAGGTGATAATGTTCATGTCTGCTTTAATTCTCTACCTGTTATTGACTAAAACATATATAAGAGTGCAGGAATGACACGGAGATTCATAACAAGCTTGGCGGAGTCTTCTCTCTGGAGCAGATACGTTAGCTAACCAGGCTATGCTAACGTACAGACACAGACCTGTTCACTTCTCACTTATTGCTTACTTCTTACTTCTTCATTTGGTTTTCAGCTGCGAGTCCTGGTGAAGTTACTGTGTTGTTACAGGGGGCAGTGCCGTGGGCTACTCGTAGCCAGCAGTAACACAACATGGCTGATGTGAGTAGTTTAGGTTCCTTGTATGAATCTGGACTTGTGCTGCTCTTTTTGACTGAACTAATTCAGCAGCTCATATAACCTGTGCAATATGTCTGATTCCCCGAATTCAGGATTTGAAGAGATACTTATACAAGCAGTTGCCAACGTAAGTAGTGTTTTTCCCATTTGAACGCACGAAATGCCTCAAAATCTCTGTGTAATTCAGTGTTTGAGAATGAGTCAGAAGGAGAAGGAAACCTGATTGTGGAGGAACATAGACTCAGGGAACCAGGTTTTTTCTGTATTTTTAGATGCAATGCTGAAAATGGTAAAATAGTGTCAAATCTGTCTTTGCTGTGTACTACATTGCCGTATAACACATTGCATATATCTATACAGATAAAAAATAAATACAGTCTGGACCATAATCTTCTCAAAACTACGGTAAACAGCAGCTGGGACACCAGGCAGCGTATTCATAACCATTTTATGCAATAACCTTCTGTGAGGGCGTTTTTAGAGGCATTAAAGGGGACATATTACTGTTTTTCTGGTGTTATGTAGCTATTTGTGTATGTAAACGGTCTTCAAAGTTGTAAAGCCCAACGTACACACCAAAGGAAGAAACTGTCTTTCACTGTATGAAACGCCTTGTTGAAATTCTAACTTGGGATGGAGGGTCTACCAATTTGTTCTACCTAACTTAGAGCAGAACCAACACCACTATAAGAAAAGCCACAGCAGGGGGCAGAACATGTAGCAGGTTGCCGCTCTAGTGGTTAACCCAGAATTGGTGAGCTTGACTAATCAGCACACTGGGCTCATCGGAAGGGGGGGCTTAAAGACGCAGGAGCTAATACATATTGTGCTTTGGGAAATTTAAGCATTAAAATCCATAAAAAAATGAGCATAATAGGCCCTCTTTAAACTTTTCAGATGTTTAGATGGTTTCTGTCCCACCATTTTGAACAATTATGACTTGATAAGTTACTCTAGAATAGAGCGTTTCATGTCAGTACTCTGAATGTAGAAATTTTGAAAATGGGTCATGTTCAACTTTTAATGCTTTGAAAGTAAAATCTTTCCTTTTTGTGGTTAATCAGATGCTTGTGTATGAGCATCTGATTAATGGAGATGATTAAAGGAGAATGTCTATACACAGTTTCCTACAGCAAATGTTAGTTCAGTCCAAGCATTGTTGTCTTTGCTTGGGCCTTGCAGTCATAATTTTAACAGTTACAGTTGACTGTTCTATTAGGTGTAGAGATCAAAACCTCTATGTATTCAAATTAGGAGTAAAGGAGAAGGAGAGATCAACTTTTCTGGCTGCAAAAAGTAAACCCAGAGAATCACATAGTGAGTTGAATAAATGTGCCACTCAGTCAGGTTTGGCATATAATTACGATTTAACACTTCACTAGCCTGTTATAGACTCACATTCTCAGAATATATGTTAGAATATATGCACTGAACAGAACTTGCATGAAAGCAAATGTTTTGAAAAGACTGTAGCGTACATTGACATATATACAGTTAGTGTTTATATATGCACAGTAAATTTTTTTCTTAACTTTGTCTCTTATCAGGGTTGAAGGACTCCATGCAATAGTAGTAACAGACAGAGATGGAGTTCCTGTAGTCAAAGGTAATACAGCTAATCTTTTTCTACAGAAGTCAAAATGATTGTAGTATCGAAACCGCTGCTTAATTTAGTTTTCTGCTGTATAAACTGCCTGTAATGCATCTTTGTTGTTGCTAATGTTCTTCCATGAAGTTGCCAATGACAATGCTCCAGAATATGCTCTGCGGCCAGGCTTTCTCTCCACCTTTGCCTTGGCCACAGATCAGGGCAGCAAGCTGGGGCTATCCAAAAACAAGAGCATCATCTGCTACTACAACACCTATCAGGTATTCTTACCTCGCAAACCCAATTCCAGTTTCACTTCATTACTTCCACTTCAGGCTTGTTGGTTACCAAGTTACTGAGTGAATGTCTTATTGTGTTTGTCTTTTTCAGATTGTGCAGTTTAACCGGTTACCCCTAGTGATCAGCTTTATTGCAAGTAGTAGTGCCAACACAGGTGAGTATACGTGGAATAGTGACAAAAGTTGATGGGACTACACTAGGGCTGGGCGATATGGGAAAAAATCTTATCACGATAATTTTTTTCATATCAGTCGATATATATCACGATATAAATCAAATCACTATTTTCTTTTTACTTTAAGTGAGATATGAAGATATCAAAATGTACATTTTTTCTTAAATTGTTTTTATCCTCTAATTTATTTTTATATTAAACACACGCGCACACACATACACATACATAATCATATATATATATATATGGGGCAGTATTAGTATGAACAGTATTTAGACACTGTATTAATTAGGCTGTTGCTGATCCTTTATGATCAGTCTGAGGAAAGGACTCATAGCGGTGAGTCGACTCTGTGTTAAGCAGGCTGTTGCTGGCCCTTTAAGTTCTGTCTGAGGAAAGGACTCGTAGCGGTGAGTCGACTCTGTGTTAAGCAGGCTGTTGCTGGCCCTTTAAGATCAGTCTGAGGAAAGGACTCATAGCGGTGAGTCGACTCTGTGTTAAGCAGGCTGTTGCTGGCCCTTTAAGTTCGATGCGTTGCAAAGGTGGCCGCGTCTACTAAAAGCATGGATTTATCCGGAGCGCAAGCTGCAGCTACAATCACTCACCTACATCTAAAGTTGTGGGAATGTTTTACACAGAAACACAACAGCGTGGTGCTCTGTCAGCTCTACACAACACAACAGCACAACTGTACAGCTGCTTCACACCAGCACTTGAAGCTCAAACACCCCATAGCACTTTATCAACACAGCAGCAGGACAGCACCTGTTTACCTGTTTATCTTATTTTAGCAGATTATTTTAAGATTATTAACACGTGTAACATGTTTCTTTCAGTAGTAGTTTAACGTTTTCTGTCATTTTCTCTTATTTTATTCTCTCTGCTCGACTGTGACGCCTGCAGTAACTTATTACTAGCACGTTGGTTAAGGTGCTGCTATGTCTACACTCTGCGCTGTGTCTCAACCAAACACGAAATGGCTGGAACTCTGGTTCAGCCACCTGATTGGTTTGGAGCGGCGCTATTCTCATTCTCATTGGCTGTTCGTGTTGTCTCTCAAAACACGGACGGAACTTGATTCTATCGACTTTCTATCGACTACGTCTTAAAGTTCTGTCGAGAAAATGTTATTTCGCGATAATTATCGTTATCGTTTTATCGCCCAGCCCTAGCACATAAAATACTTAACACTTATATGTGTACAGTCATAACTTGTAACTTAAACTTAGTGTTATGATTTCAAGCAAATTGTGTTGTTGAAGTTTTGTGCTTTAAAGCAGCACCATGCAGTTATTTTCTTTAGTTAAAACTAAAAGAAGTAGGATTACTGGAATATGGTTTTTATGCAGTGCGGTCAGTCGCCCTGTAAAGCCTGAAATAGTAATTATATTAGTCAGAGGTACCAGGACAGAGTTAGCGGGGCTTTTTCAGACTATGTCACTTCTTTACATTTTAATGCTACACACACGGGTTCAAAAAGAAGGTCCAGCTAAACGTTTATGTCTTAAATGCAAAATCAATATTATACTGATGAAGATGTGATGACAAGTAGATCACTGACTTGCATCTTTGTAAGACTGGGCTTTCTTTAAATGTGCTTTTAATACGCTTGCAAAAGTTAGCTCTGTAGTCCAGCTCGTCTCTGGTTACACTGAACTCTGAAATTCTGAAGGCTGAAGTGACGTGTGGGACTGAATATGCAAATGTGCTCATTTGAATACTGCACGGTCGTTATTAGTTGTTTGCACAGTACTATCTGTATTGCTATTAAGCATTGTGTCTGTTCCTCAGCCTTGTGCGTCCTCCAAGATTAAATTCCCGACAGAAACAGATCACGTACCCAGTGACGCACTGCTTGGGGAGCAGTTTTTGTTGTACTGGGAAAGATGTGTTTACACTGCAGTAACATGTGGCTCAAATGCATCTCAGACCAAATGGTTTAGATTTGTATCTGTTTTAAATGTGTCTTGGGTGTGTTTTCATACTTGCAACGCTACAAGTGACCAGGTGTGAACTGTTCTACTGTACATTCTGTCTCTAAATCCTACACAGTGTTGCATGAATAGAGAGGCTGCTTTTTGCCTTGTTCCTTATTTTGTATGTTTTTGGTTTTATTAGGTTTCACCATAGATAAAGTACCATACTGAACCTCCTTATTGGGAAGCGTCATGGTAACCGCTTGACGTGGGCAGCGTCAGTTACTGACTATTTCTGCAACTGTTATTTTTAGGTTTGATCATCAGTTTGGAGAAGGAACTCGTTCCGCTGATTGAGGAACTCAGGCAGGTGGTAGAGGTCGCTTAGGAGTCGTACACCTTTACAACTGCAACATCACACACCTGCATCAGGTCATGAAAGCCACACACATGCACCTTGGACATCTCTACAATTCCCTCTTGTGTCAAATACATACATACACACACTGGTATGATGTTGGCTGTGAAATAAAGTTCTATGTCAGTTACTCTTGATGCTGTATGTTTATATTATGAATGTAACCCCCTCTGTTTGTGTTTTCTTCTAATTAATAAATTTCTGTAAGACGTTGATGTACAAAAATATTGTGTATTTATTGAAGATTTACATTTTTACAGAAGAAAATGCAAAGAGATGTTTTCTGCATCCTCCTGCTGGGTTATTTAATAAACAGTCCCAGTATATCCCCAGTATACATTCAGGCTCTAACAAGTTAATCAAACCCTGCTCTGTCAGATAGGAGTCTGTCAGTTTCAGATAACAGATAAAAGAAATAAACCAGCCAATACTAATGTTATGTTTCTTCGATATACTGTAAAAAGTGAAACAAGACAGAAGTTGATTTGATGTGCTCTTGAGGTTTCCATAGATGTGAAATTCTGCTTTTGTTTATCTAAACTAAACTTTTGCTTTGCATTGTTTCGTTCAAAGTATTTCTGTTGAATAAAACCAGTAAAACTGCTTGTTACCACGTGATGTGCCATGAACATGTTTTTTCAGTGTACAGTCTCTTGGCTATGTTTATATTTCACATTATGTAAGATCAAAAATACTGAAGTATACAAGGTGTGGACAAAATATGGGAAACATTTAACAATATCAAGAACCTCATTAAATTATAGCCATAATTTGCCTATACAAAGTTATTAACTGTGGGTATATTTAACTGTTCTTTATGTAGTAAAGCTTCTACTTTTAGAGAAATGAAGGAAGTACGCATTTAGTAGATATTCCATATGGGTGTTATAATGTGCAGGCCTGTTGATTGAAGAGACTGTGGAAGTTTTAAACATTATTGTGTGAGTAATGTGGTCAAGCACATGGGGGACAATATAACTTCTTTAATACGGCCTCCTGGGTGACCATGCATTAATCTGACTGACGACTCCAGTGAAATGGTTGCCTATGTTGTTTTAGAGCTACTTGTAGAAGTTCTCCAGACATAAACATCTGAATGTATGTTGAAAACTAAATAAATACATTTTAAAATGTGGCATCTTTGAGGATGTAATGTTACTGTCCTATAAGTAAGTTAGCTTTGATGTTTGCGGCTGGTAACTTTTTCCACCGCAGTATTTATGAATAATTTTGTAGTATATCGTTGCTGTCTAAACAAGTATTTCCAAAATTGTAACTTTACAGGAGAGGACAAAAACAATGGAACCAGAATTCTTTCCAAACTGTTTTGGAGCACTTCTATTGGTCAATTCATTATTAGATTTACACACAATGTAAACAACCATTTGCAGGTTCAAATGTAGAAAATGTAGAAAACTCAAAATCGACAAAAATGGTAATACATGTTTTTCATTGGACCGTGATGATATGAAATGGATGCATGTGGACTTTGGGGCCTTATGTTGCTTTGCAAACATACATATACAGTCAAATGTCAAACTGTATTTTGCTGATGTTCTGAGTGAAAGTAAGCTAAACATTCTCTACAGGGAGTGAAAAATAATGCACGAATATTGTTTACTCACTGAAATTAATATGTTGGGGAAAAAAACCTTAAACATAGAAAATAATGAGAAATAAATAAATAAATATATAAACGTGCACTAAATAAAAGAAAATGTTTCCTCTATAGAACATATAAACAAAAAAACAATAGCATGTTTTTCAGACAACCATGTATATAGCTGATGTAGGCATCGAAAGGTTGTGCTGTTTCTGTTATTTTGTCCACACCTTGCAGCAGTGTACTACAGGTGCTATATGAATTCACATAAAAAACATCTCTTTAATTAGTCGGAATGATAGACACACATCTGCGAAAGCCCCGTCTATAAATGTCATCGAACCTGCTTTCTTTCCTCATCTGATATCTGTACCCTTATGACACATTATCTCCATTATCTCCAGATTATGTGTGATTCATCAACTTCCTTCGCAGAAACTCGATGACATCAGATTAAACCAGCCATAAGAATAAATCCTTGTCATCTACAGATCTCTGACCTTTCCATTAGATCACCCTCTTATATCATTCTTAACTACACCCACAGCTCACACTCTCGTTTCTTCCTCCTGTTCTGACCATCATCTGCCTTTTCTTATCTGTGACTGAAAAATATAGGTGAGATTAGTTCCTGTCAGACAAAGCAGAGCAAATGTTCACTGATTAATAACTGATTGTTAACCAGACTAATTATTCTCGGACCATAATTATAAAACACACATGTTTATATTACAATCCTATGAAACAATTTATTGTCTGGTCATGTCCTCACCAGTTTCCAGCGTAGTATCTTGATCCATTCATCAGCCTCCACGCCAGATTTGGCACACAAGTAAAACGTCCTCTCAGGAAACACTAGACTGCAACACAACATGAAAAGAGATGATAAAGGAGAAGACGCATTCAAACCTCACATTCTGATTTGCTGCAGTGAAAATCAGTCAACACATCCTCTACAGAGAGCTTCTGCACATTCCAAACCACAATCACTGGATTTTTGGTGAATTTCACACATTGAGGAAAAGAAAGAAACATACAATAAACATGTGGCCTGTACAAAGTTTAGGGCGCATTTTGTATTTCAGGTTTATTTTTTTTCCTTCTGATTTATCTGACTTAATAAAATGAAAAAAAAAATAATAATAGTGATAAATGCACTAAGATAAGCAGGAAATGACATAATGTAGTTTGTTCTCTGTACAGAACGTGGTGTGTCAAGTGCCATAGAACGGAAAACAGTATTAATTTATTGTCATAGTTGAATAAGAATAGTTCAGTATATAGATTTGACATACTGTGAACCTCAAATACTGTTGTTCCTGCTTCAAATCCAAATCCCACATTTACAAAAAGAGGTCAGTAAAACAAGCCAATTCCAAAATTCTAAACCGTTACACAACAGTCTTCACTTCCTTAATATTTACATACAAAGAAATTAGCAATACCAGCAAGTTCAGAGCAGTTAACAGTGTGTTTTCCTGACTATTTCAATATGTTGCTTCTTTGTGATCATCTCAGTGCCTCACTGTAACCCAGCAAATCAGAGCATAGCTCAGCAAATGATTCATGAGCTTATAAAAAAAAAAAAGATCAAATCACAGGGCTCAAAATAGGAGGGTCAACAAAACCTGTCATGTGACCAGGGGGTTCAAACAGTTTCAAATATCTGAATGTAAGAAACGTATGAGAAGCACTAAACAGAGGAGGCAGTAAAACACGCTGTAGTCTTACACTCTGACGGTGAGGGCAGTTATGAAGAGGGTGAGAGTGCTGAGCTCTCCTTTTGCCTAGGTGTGTTTCTTGTTGCACTTCCCCATTTTAGTTCAGCAGGCAGGAAGCCGCCCCCCCACACTCACATTCATGTAAAAGGAATACAGAGAGCAGTGTCTGAATCAGGGCTCTCACCAGAAACAGTTAACTCTCTCCTGACTGTAATCAAACTGAACAGCCGAGCATGCGGTCAGATCCAGCGTCCGAATGGGCTCTACAACCTGACAGAGATGCAAGAAAAGAGCCATTAGTAGTCGTTACAACCACTACTCGATTATTCAAAGAGTGCTCACAATAACTGAAGCATTTTTAAACTTACCAGTTTGTCTTTGAAGTACTTCAACTCGTTTCTGTTCAGAGTGAACCATCTCTGCTTCCAGTTCTAACATAAACATGCAGAGAAACGCTGTCAGATAAGTGAGGCACCCGGACCACTCAGAGGTGGCATTACAAACAAAGGTGTCAAAAGTATTCACAAAAGTATTCATATTCATTACTCAGGTAGAAGTATAGACAATATGGTGAAAAAATACTTCTGTAGAAGTTGAAGTATCAACTCAATACTTTTACTCAAGTAAAAGTGTAAAAGTACTGCCTTCAAAACTACTAAAAGTATAAACATAAAAGTAATGTAAGGAAAAAAATGCCATTAAGGCCAAAAGTGTAGGCTGCACCACAGGGGTCTATAGTGCACTAGCCCACCTCCTCAAAAACATTCTTCTAAAAGATATAATGACTATAATGAAATATTAAACTGTTAATGTTGATAAATGTGGGATGCAGTTGGCATGTATTTGCAAATATATTAAAAAAAACATATCTGTGTACTACTGAGCATTAACATGTGTTTCATTGAGCAGATTAATGACTAGTTGTCTATAAGTATTGTAATGGTGCAGTCAAACTTCAGAGGACATCAAATATCTCTAATGGAATGTAAACGTACATGAATGAAAACAAGCCAGAGTAAAATAGGAGTAACGAGGCTATTTTTTTTTTACATGTAATGAGTAGAAAGTACAGATAATTGTGGTAAAATGTGAGGAGTAGAATTAAAAAGTAAAAAATATATAAAAAATAAAAAAGTAAAAAAAAATGACTCCAGTAAAGTATAAATAACCAAAACAAAAAGTAACTTTGTTACTTGACACCTCTGCTGTCTGTTATACACTGACCCTTAAAAGACCAGAGTTGCCATTTAATATACATGATTATTTAAATGTAATGTCGTTTAATTACATTTTCAGAATTTACATTAAAATATTAGACTGAAGGCTTGATTGAATTTAAGCTTGTTTTGAGCTTGTTTTAAATAAAAATTTGAGTTTATTTCTGGTATAACAATAAGTGTGACTTCTGTGTGTTAACTGTAAATGGTACAGTTTATATTGTAGGAGGGAACAGAACGTTTTTACCGTTTCTTTTTTTATTTTTTTCTCATAATGTAAACATGCCAGTTGGCTCAAAATTTCAAGATGACTGGACCAAAAAAAAAGATTCCTTTGTTTCATTAATATCCTGTGAGAAAAGTCACTTTAGTCTCCTGTAAAGTTACCATTTTGGAGATATGGTGTTTCGTTGCAACAGCAACAATAAAATAGCAGTATTTATACAACACTGCTGTCCAAAAAACCCAAAAAATAGTTTTTTGTATATATTTTCAGCTCAGCAGACCAACAGAAATGCCTTAAATAAAATCTGTACATTACATACATGTTTTGGCCTCTCCTGTAAAATTACTACTGCCACGCTTTGAACACTGACACTACAGCATGTAGCAAGCAATTGAACAGTTGATTGTTATTATGTTGTTATTACCTTTACGAAAGCTCCTTGTTTCACCAAATAGCCCTCCTTTGTTCCTAACTGCAGCAAGACACACAGTAAAGAAATAAGAAGTTTAATGTGAAGGAAGTTGGGAAGTTTAAATGTATGATAGACATGATTAAAAAAAAAATGATTTTGAGTCACATGCTAAATTAAATTTGGTATTTTCACTGTAGTATGTTTTTATTTAGCAAATGATATTGATTATAAAGCACTGCTTTTTAAATAAATAGGGTGTGACTGTTAGTGGAATTCCTCTGCAGTGAGTATGTGAGTGAGTGTTGTGAACGTACTGATGGGGCACTGGGGACCAAGTCACTTTCATGGCGTCCTGTCTGCATGGCTGTGTGCACACACACAGACTCGTAGATCGACGGCTCCTCCACCTGTCGGGGGTACGGGACCCGCAGCACTATCAAGTTACCTGGGCAACATCAATGACACAGAGAGTACAGTTAGTGGATCAAAAGTCAGAGAGAGAAAAAAAGTAAAGATACATGTGGTTGTGTTAGGGTGTGTGTGTGTGTGTGATTGTGTGTGTGTGTGTGTGTGTGTGTGTGTGTGTGTGTGTGTGTGTGTGTGTGTGTGTGTGTGTGTGTGTGTGTGTGTCTGTGCAGACCTGTCTCACTGCCCAGGAGTGGCTGATTGGCCAGATGACTGATAAAGTCCTGGAGAGTGGCAAACTCATTGAAGCCGAAGGAATACCTGCCACCGTGTCGACCCACATTGAAGTGCTTCACGGAGTCCTTCGCCCTGGAGGGGACAGACAAGACCTTCGGTCTAATAGGGGTCTTTGACAACTCAACAGATCATTCTCAGCACTGCAGTGACACTGATGTTAGTGTGTGTTGTGCTGGTGGATAAGACATATCAGTGCTGCATCAGTTTTTAAAGATCTCACTAAGAATAGTCTACCAACCAAAACTATTCACCCAACAGCGGCTGGTGGGCAGAAATGGATCATTGGTGAAGGACTAGGCTTAAGATCTGTAACATATAAACTACAAAGTGCTCCTATATGGTAAGTGGAGCTGCTTACAGCAATGCTGCAATTGGTACACAGTTGTGTGCAAAGCTCTGAAGACCCTCTGGTAAAATCATGTGTAGTGAAAAAGCTCACATTCACTACAGAGAACAAACTTATCATTTCTATACATTTGCTGACTTTAAGATATGGGACATAACAAAACATAACAAATTTTATGTTCTATATCTTTCCAACATGTTCCATTCAATAAACAGAATTTGAACATGATTTGAACAGGGTGTCCAAACATTTAATAGAATGGCTGCTGAGTAAATATAAAAAAATGACAAATTATATAACATTCATGGAAGAAAATTAGGAGCCACTTCAACAAAATCTGTCACACAAAGGACAAAAGCTATGTTTACGCTAAAGCTTCTTCACAGTTAAATTAGTGCAAAAATGGATTAGGCCTGCTGGTCCAGTACAGTGCTTTTTGAATATATTATAAAACAGTATTGAGAGGAAGGGAGGGGGGTGAGTTATATGCAAAATTATCATTATCGAAATCTTTAAAAGGAAAACGGGAACTGAAACACAAGAAAGGAAGACAAAAAGAAAAAGAAAACCAGACACAAAAGTTCTTGTGTTCCGCACCATGGTTTAATTTTACTTATGTTTAAGTCAAAGGCTTATACTTCAGAGTTCATACTGTAAAACTAGAGCAGATATTTTTCTGAAAGGAAGCGTCGTTCAGACAGGAAGTGTTTTGGCAGTGGTCTGCCAGTGGATATATGGTTTTATGTTTTTTAAAGCTGACTTATTTTATAAAATGGTTCACTAAGATTTTGTAACATAGGGGTTTGGTCTAAAGCACATTTAGGTATCTGAGGTATTAGAGGTATATGCAGTGCAAGTCAAATGGGCAGCACTAAAACCTGCAAACACATGCCAGTGACCTAAAATATGGGTTAACCTCATTATCATTGCTGCCCTCAATAAGACCCAGACTAGCATCATCAACAGGTGCAATGAAAGATCACACGCGTGCACGTCCTTTCGGGTGAAGATACCAAGTGAATGATAAACAGGTGTAGAGCAACTAACCTTACAGAAATAGCGAAGCAGTCAGGGCCCTTGTTGCTGTTTCTCAGCAGAAAACTCCCATCAACACCATTAGACAAGAGCAGAGCCTCGGCGGCATGGCGGGACAAATCGTAATGGTACCAACTAGAGAAGCATAGAGAGAGAGTGAGAGAGAGAGTGAGAGATAGAGAGAGAGAGAGAGAGAGAGAGAGAGAGAGAGAGAGAGAGAGAGAGAGAGAGAGAGAGAGAGAGAGAGAGAAAGAGAGAGAGAAAGAGAGAGAGAGAGAGAGAGAGAGAGAGAGAGAGTTGCCAGTAACTGTTGATTATTTGTAATGGAAACTTTTCCAGATAATGGCATCATAATGGCATCAAGGAAATTCCTTTTGGTCTCTACACATGCTTCCCGCAACGCCTCGTTCACAGATGTCTTTTAGAGCCGGCGATGTGATGAGCAGTGGGTCACTTGTCAACACAAGTCTGGATTCACTCTATAAACACACTGAAATACAAGTCAGGCCAAGCACAAGTTGCAGGGTGTGCTAATACTCAAAGAGCACAAGTCCAGCACTCAGGTTTACTCTCTTTACTGAAACATCAAGTGTGTTGCATCCTTACTGGTCAGACAAGTGTACACTAAAAGAGAGTTTCTGCATTATTTAAATGCTCAACTGTTAAGTCACTCACAGTTTGATATGAAATGCTCTGTTCTAGAGACACGTTCTGAGTCTGACTGGTTCACAGTGGTGGAACCAGACATCTGAAGTGTTTTATGTCTTAATAGCTGAGTTATTATATAAATGGTTATGAATACATTTCCTTGTGCCTGAAACATCGAGATGTTTGAGATATAAGTCTCGGTCAAAAGCATATTTAGGTATCAGAGGCAACAGATGTACATGCAGAGCAAAAGGTAAAACAATACCCAAATTTGATTAATTGATTGAATGATTTATGTTTTTTATTTCACTCTTTTTTCTTCTTTACAGAAAATTTTAACGGCCATTTGCCACATGTTCAAATTTCATGAACAACAGTATAATACTGCCAATAGTTTAAACTGTCAATGAAACAATGCTCCAATAGCTGCCAGTTAGGACTGTTTTGTCTTTTCCTGAGAAGTTACCAGTTTGGAGATTTGAGGTTTTGTTGTGACAGTGATGATATAAAAGGTATAATAGTTTAGGACAGTACATAAAATGGTTATCTCTGCTTTACACACATAGACATCAAAATCAAGACCTCATTTAAAAAACATCTTGATTTAGTCATAAAGAGACTGTACAGAAAAATGTACATTTAAAATGTGAAAAGTTTCTCAACAATAAAGCCCAATTTCACACCGAACCACTGTACATGTTTTTAACTGTCAGAACAAATGTACTTTTTTAGTCATTCATCATATTACACACAAAGTAAAGGACAAAGGGCAACTGAAATATGTTTAAAACTCAGTGCAACTACACATTACTGATACAATATCTCTCATACTAATTCTGTTCTCTGAGTCTCAGAGTCACAATTGTTAGACAGAGGCCAGATTTTTTCTTGACCATGTGTTTATACGTTTCTCTGGCTATCGCAGCACACACGAAATAAGAGCCTATTTCCTCATGCTTACTGCCGTCCTTCACCACAGGGATTTTCCACTTGATCTGTTCATACATAAATAGTAGCACAAAACCCAATGTTCAGCTGGCCTGATTGGAAGTCATTTTTTTATTCATTTAGTGTCTTGTTTCCTCTATATTGGACTTTTTTGTTGCACAAAATGAACATCTATGTCTTTTATATTTGTAAACAAACTATCTATGGACATGGAAGATGCGTCTTCATGTTTTAATGTGTAACAAAGTTTGAAGCCTTGAGCTAAGCACACTGATCTTGGCCTGCATTGACCAGAGATGGACAGTAACTAATTCTATTTAATTGGTATCATGGCCTACATAAGAAGAAGTGTGAGGGATTTAAACTTTGGTTATTTTCAAATATAAACAGTATTAATCTGTTTCCTTTTACTAATATATGACTAAGTATTGTATGATAATAAAAAGAGATACAGAATCCATTTTAATTGGTCACCGGTGATGAAAACTTTCGTAAGTTATCATTGGATGAAAAGCTGACAACACTTGATTACATTATTTTCACACATATTTCAAAAATTTGGATTTTCTATTGCTTAAACTACTTAATTTGGTGAACTATGTGTTTAAATGTACCGTATGGCCACATGGTTGATGGACTTAAAACAATGCAAGATTAACAAAAATGTGAAGCCATGAGAACTTGCAAGGGTGACAGACGCTGGATGTACTGAGATGCTCTGCAGGTCTGTAGGGAACTCAGTAC
The DNA here is from genome assembly GCA_021613375.1 of Megaleporinus macrocephalus. NCBI lineage: Eukaryota > Metazoa > Chordata > Actinopteri > Characiformes > Anostomidae > Megaleporinus > Megaleporinus macrocephalus. Next base: position 23,105,476 of record CM038706.1, read on the forward strand.
TGGATATATTTTAGCTTCAATTACTTGGTTTTGGTCACATTTTACTGATAAATCAGTTAGTCTCTATCTCTTGTAGGCCAACATCAGTGTGTTCAGCTCAAGGCTTTAAACCTTGTTATATATACAGACTGTAAACTATACAGAATTTTTATTTATTTGCTATTTTTAACGTTATTTATATTTATATATATATATATATATATATATATATATATATATATATATATATATATATATATATATATATATATATATATATATATGTGTGTGTGTCTCCAATTTTGGTGACCTTAATTTTTAGTGATTTTCAATTTTCATCATGTGAACACAACAACGGAAAAAACTTGTATTGACCTACATAGTAAGTAAAAAACAGTCTCTTGTAAGCTTGAAGATCCTTGTTTTTCTTTGGAACAACAATATATGTTTCTCTGCAACAATATATTTTGCAAAAGTTCAAAATAGCAATAAATTTGAAATTGTTTGAGGAAAAATTGTTTGAGTGCTGCACTGAAATGTAATCCTAGTAGAGGATGTGCTAACTTCACAGTCAGGTGTAATGTGACCTGGGGTGTTCAACATGTGGTTCCTTAATATATAACATAGCATGGAATCTGATCATGTAATTTGACATCTGTAGAGCCTCTACATCATCAACTCAACCCTCTTATAGGTCCAAAATCATGTATCATTATACGTAATCACTGCCTTCACTAAAGAACCTCTGAGCACTTCCAGAGGTGAGAGATGCTGGATGTACTGAGAAGGTCCACTGCAGGTCTGTATGGAACTCAGTACTGAATTCTTTGTGCAAGGACACTGTTTTGGTTGAATCATCTACTCCTGCTTGAGTCCGGACTTTATACTTGAGCAGTCTGGCTGGTTGAACCAGTCACTGAGTTCAGTAAACACAGAATATCCTTCATGTTAAATTTGCTTTCTGGCGCCAGTATGTACCTGCTGCGTGGATCAGGAAAATTCCACCAAGCAGGCGGCCAATAAGAATCCAGCTTCAGACAGGTGGTGAATCTAGCGACTCTATTAGCCAGAGTTTATGAATATTTTAGAAGGAGGGGATCTATGAACATTAAAGTGTTCTCTGTAAATGTTCTACAGGGGTTTGCACTGGTGGAGCTGAATCATCAACAAGACTCACCTCACTGACTCCAGCTCGTCCACATCTTCTCCGTAGCTGCGATTGGAGCTGCACACGCTCATGTCTGGAGAGGCGCTCACGTTACTCCGCACCAGAACAGCGCAGCGAAGGAGAAACGCGACCAGATTTGAAGGCTGTTTAAAAGAGTGAAGACGGCTAGAAGGAAGTTGGAGTCACGCACACGTCAACAACAGGGGTGGGGGGTGATGCCGGTGGCGCACCGCCCTTCTTGCTTCACAGCGCGCTGCGAGTGTGGAGTGCGTAATGATCAAATCGATATTCTGTGTCCTTTTTTAGAAATCAGAAGAAGCCCCTCTTCTTATTCCAGCGCCTAGAATTTCCATAAGAAGCATCAGGAGGGCTTGCACGTTATGCAATTCTCTAACAGAGAATAAGGAGATGCGTGGATAAAACAGGCTGAAACAAACAACATGTGATGCAAACCAGAAGAACGTGATACTCCCTCATGAATTATTTACTACAACCAACACAACACCACACAATACCATGCAGTGCTGCTGGAAATTTCGTGTGAATCCTACATCCTTTGGTGTATTTATATATAAATGTCTCCTGGAAACCTTCTTTTTACTCATTAAAACAGATAAAGTGAGCCCCCAAAGAGCACACAGAGACCTCACCTAAGCAACTGCACCCACTGGCCAGTGTTCATGAGTTCACAGTCAGGTCAACACTAGAATAGTATGTGTGAAATTCTCTGCAGCACTCTCAGCACTATCTAGGAAAAACTCTTGGTTTAAAAAAGTTTCCTAAAGACCACCTGGATGATGATGATCCTGAAATGATGCTATTGTTCTTTATGGCTTAAATAAAAGAGGCTATGTTTGGCTAAATCAAACGCCGCATTGATGTTCGAAACATGGTGGTGGCAGTATCACAGTACTGGGGTTGTTTACTGCTGTTTGACAAGAGAAGCTATGAATTTTGGATTGTATTTAAGAAATTCGATAGGAGAATCGTACAGCATCCATCTGCGAACTGAACCTCAACAGTAGGTGGGCCCTGTAAAAAGACAAGCACCCACTAAACATCAGTTAGTCTACAAAGAATCAAACCTCCAAACATAACGAGCCAACATAAGAACATAACATAAGAATGAGCCAACATTCCTCCATGAGAATGTGATGGCTGATCAGCAGTTACCGGAGTTGCGTTAAGTCATTCCAGTTCCTGGAGGCAGACAATCACATACCTTCACATACCAAAATAACTCTGTTAAATAACTTGGTGTGTTATTTGTTTGATCGGACTCTCTTTGTCTGTTGTTATGTCCTTACTGAAGATCTGCTCATATTACAGCTGCAGTTTATGTAGAAATTTACTAAATGATAAGAGGGTTCACAAACAAGCAGCACTGTAAACAGATACATAGATAGGTAGGGAGACAGGCGGGCAGGCAGACAGATAGACAGATAGATAGAAAACCAAGAGTATGTGCTCACTCAGTCTATATTTAAAGTGGAACTTCGCAGAGTCTGCATAATTAATAGTTAGCACTTGAACAGAGTGTGAAATTCTCTAAAGAAACTTGCTCAGTTAGAATAGTTCACAGTACTGCTGATAGGAACCAGATGTCGGAGGAGTATATGCCTCTAAAGGATCCTTCACAGAAAGCCATTACATGAAATGGTTATAAATACGCTGCTGTGTTGTTTTACCATAATTCTGTAGTAAGGTTTTTGGTTTGAAACTTATTTTAATGAGTTTATTTAAATAAATTCACAGAAAGATACATGAAGGGTCTGAAGCAAGGGTTTCCCACATAAAACATCACTCATTTTTCATATTTGCCACAATTTGACCAACTCAGTAGTTTAGGATCACTGGTGGTTTTGGATAATAAGTAAAACGGTCAAATTTGTGTTGCAGACTTGGTGACCCCCGGTTCCCATCACCACCACTGTAAAGTCATCTGGAGTCTGTAAGTTTCTTTACGAATACATCTTTTGACACCAAATCACTCAAATCATCTCAACCACTGAATAATGGTAAAACCTACTTTATATAGAATTGGCTGCCCTGTGTGCTGCTACACTAGCCTCCACTGTTCTGGGAAATCTTCATGCTACATCTTAGAATCTGGCTGCAGGAATTAATTAACATTCAGCCAGAGGAGCGTCAGTGGAGTACTGACAGTTAGCCGTGTCCTGGCATCTTCCAAACACGGAAACATTTTATTTCAGTGCCCGTAGCAACAGTCCAGCGAACTGTTTATTCTAGAGAAATAATCAAATGTATTAGCAAGTGGAGTGGTGACTCACATTTGTTCAGTTTTTTAATCCTTGCATAGAAAACACACAAACAGAAAAACAGACATTTCCAACATCACATATTTTCCAAAAGCAAATTAAACACCAAGGCACCTTCTGGTCAAGTAAAGGTCTCTTGAAATAAAAATAAAAAAACTCGCTCCACTGATCCAGGCTTTTACATGATGATCCTTCATGATAATGGTGGATCAACACAGGTCGGTCTTGTCTATTTACATTACTTTCTTTCATAATACATAAGAGTTTAGAGTCTTTGAGTTGCATGGTGCTATTAGTTCTGGCTACAGGAATAACTTACATGAACAATTCAGTCAATCAACAGTAGATTTACGTTCTGTCATATTGTTCTGTTACCATCCACATCTTCATAACTGAGATCCACATACAATTAAATTAATGTACAGTCACACAGTATACACTTATAAATAAATATGTGTCATGTGTTAAGGGATTAGATCAATATTTTTCCTTCAAAAAAGCTGAAAAAATTAAAATCATAGGCTTACGCAAGACACAGGTCTTTATCCAGTTTTTGGTAAAAAAAAAAGGAAAAAAGAAAAAAATGTTTGTCCTAACACTGCCACTGATTTTTTACTATGTATTACCATAAAATCTAAATATTAGCATGAATATTATGGTATTAATGTGTTTTTAGGCAGGTCACACTATAAATTGGCACAAATCTGACTGTTTCGCCTAAAAATGTAAACAGATCAGAAATTTAGATTTTTCTAAATCAAATCTGAGCTCTCTCATATGATATGTGGTCCTAGATTACATATGTATCCAATGCACTGTCATGCAATTAGTGCAAATCTGTCCTGTTTTTTGTGTTTTGTATGCACACACACACACATTATCACAGTCACTGTCCAGTGTTAACATAAACTGCAGTTCTCCAGTAATGATGGATTGTCTTGCAAGAAATGTTTTTTCTTGTCATTTGAATTCAGAAAAAAAAGAAAACAGCAAAAACATTCAAAGATACTTTGGATGATTTGAAGCCATGTAACATTGTTGAAGGTGCTGTAGCTGAATTGCCAACGTTTCTTGTAGTGAATTAAACGCAGAACGCTGGTTTAGATAAACCGCATGCAGCTTCCTTCAGCTTCTTTCAACCTGTAGAGTCCTACAGAGCCGGTGTTATTTAAGGCAACAGTATAATGTCTTGGTAGTCCATGCTCAGGTATAAGTCAAGAACAAAGCTCCCTTGTGCTGGTGTAGGATCAGAAGCAGAAGGTAAGAGTGTGGATGCACATAAGTGTTGGTTTGGAACACTCTTATTGGTCAGAGCTAAGCTCGCTGCAAGATTTGATTGGACCTGCCAAATATCTCCAAATCTTTAAAGTGCATTAGATGCTCCAAGTGACTTTTCAGATCAGGAGAGTACAGAACTTGCCTCCTGACTACAGTCTACAGAAATGGGGACATCAGCATTCACATTGAGGGTCTGAGGAATGTGCTTAGAGTTTACTTTTTTCTTGTCTGGCTTGTTCTCCTTCCATTGATGAACACTGGTGCAGTACTGCTCCAGGATGGACTTGTCTAGTTTCTGAGCTTTCACCAGGTCAGAAGGACAGATGGAGTTACACAGAGTGCGGCACAAGAACCTGAGAGAGGGAGAGAGAGAGTGAGAGAGACCCCATATTAAACAACCTGAACAATGTGAGGCAGAATAATGCAACATACAGTCACATGCAAATGTTTGTCTAGTCTTGTCGTTTCATTATATTTTTAGCTTTTTTAATACACAATCAATATTTCTCTGGTGATTTTAACACATTGGATAAAAATCATGGCACATTATAACATTTTGTTGAATTATTTTCTAATATGCTAAACTCTAAAACATGCAGAAAAATGCAGACTAAAGCTTCAGTACAAAAATTTTAAGGTATAACTGAATGCCATGTGTTGATAAACATTTTGTAATGTTGGTTATGCTTCAGACCCCTTTTTTGTTTTTGCATTTGAGACCTAAAGATGAGCCCAAACTTCTTATTAAGCCTGTGCGTGTAAAGATGTATGATGTAGACCAAACCCTCCCCAGCCTAAAGCCTTTTAAAGTCTTTTAATTTATTACTTATATTATTATCATTTTCCTTTTTAGAATTTACAGAGTGACTCTCAGCAGAACATGCACACAATACTTTAGCCTGTTTTTCCTCCTGACTCAGCAATGCTACTTCTCGTTCCCTGCAGTGGACGTGCTAACTTATCAACAAAATGTGTAATTTGATGGAGGGAGTTCCAATTTATGAACACACTGGCAACAGCGCAATATTGTGATGTTATCATGAAAACATTGTTTATGAAGGGTGACATGACCTCTAGCATGTCCTGGTGTTTTACCTGGGCAGCAGAGCCAGTACAGTAGTGAGCACACACACACAGTAGTAGAGTGGTTCAGACATGAGTTTTGTCTCCACGCCGTAGGGATTTGTAGGGGAGTTACACTTCACACATGTGACACTGAACACAAGTACAAAAGTGTAGTAGAACAAGGCACTGCCTACTAACACCCATGCATGTAGCCATGTCTGCAAATCAGACAATACATCAAGGTTAGTACAAGTACACACAATAAGTAAATAAGCTGCTAGTGTAACTGAGACGACAGACAGACAGGTATATCTCTAAATACATTAATCTATCAGTTAGTTACAGTAGGTTGGTTTAGTAATGTTCTAAGAACTTTGTAATACATAGAGATTATCAGGTCATTCTGGATAATTACTACCTTACTACAATACGTATCAAACAAATACCACTCAAACACTATGTGGCTAATAATGCTACAATAATATGGTGCAGCATTATTAGTCATCTAAGTGCCTCCTTGTCTGTATATGATATAAACAGTAACACAGAGATGCACACTATTTAATACCCACAGCTGCCAGAACAATGTGAGTGAGCTGGCATCTTACACCCAAAACAGAATGCTCCACCACTTTTTTAATAACTATTTGATTCTGGACCCTTTTTTCATTTATTTTTCCAACTGCGGAGACGACTGACCTATAGCGTGACCAGGGGACACCGTGGACATTGTTAATGAAAAGATTTGTTGTGATATGTTATTACATCTGATGTAGGACATATGTAGTGCTGAATGTAAGTGTCTGTTAGTCAGTAGGTGCTACAAACAGCAGCTTAGTTGTTTTTGGTCAGTCACAGAAAGAGAATATTAGCCCCCTCTCCTGCTGCTGTGCCACTAACATTGTGATTTTTTTCTTTTCTTTTACAACCAATCCAATTTACCCCACCCTTTTTGGAGGCATGGCACCAACCCTGATTACACCTGCAAGAAATAGGCAGAATCACAACAGTCATGTCATGATTGTGTTACTATCTGTCTGACAATAAGCCAGTTAAAAGTCAGAGATTCTGAACATATGATAAGAAGTAAAAAACTGTAATCTCGACTGTAATCTCTTACTCACAACTGTCTAATCAAAAATCACGCAGTTTACTTTTTCTTTGGTCCTTCACAGCACATACAGCTTTCAAAGTCTTATTACTGCAACAAGCAATCTCTTGCTATCTGGTGCAGGGCATATGTGGTCAACACTGGGCTACCCCGTGTCCTCTAGTGACTCTACATCTTTGCTTAATTTTAAGACTGCCCCCCTGGGATATAGCAGAAATTAAACAATCCCAGCTGTCATTTAATCACCTAATGAGTTATTACCAATCAGCCTTGTAACGAAACAAAGTAATGTTAAATTCAGCCATTTCATCAAAATCACTCAATCAACTATCAGACACATTGGGTTTGGAACCAGTATGTGGTGTATTACATACTTAAATTGAACTGATACGACAATAAACTGATTTTGTTTATTAATTATTGCTGCCAGTAGAGGACTAGAAGTCTTTTTAATTCCTTTGCACTGGTAAATAACATGACCAGACAATGGTTAACAGTATATGTACTGTTGCCCTTATCTTTACAAGGTACTTAAACCACAACCTATTGTAATGTGTTATAGTAGCACTCAGCATGCCATGATATTTTTTAAACCACAGTAACATTTTGATATCATATCACAGAGCCTTTCGCGATTCCCATCCCTACTGCTTACCAGCGTGCGGCTCTCTATGACTTGGTGCAGGAGGATAATGAGGAGTGCAGAGCCATTTATAGGAGAACCAAAAGAGAACAACCCAATGTCTGAGTCTGCGTATGCCTGCAACACACATTTCCAAAAAAGGGTGAGTAGAATTCTAAGGTATTTGGTGTACTTTATGGCAAATAAAGTAATGAATTAATATAAATATGTAAACAGGCTCTGACAGTTCAACTGAACTCACAAAGTATGGAATGAAGAAGCAGACCAGACTTTGGTAAAAAGCATCCACAACAGTCAACCAAAAGGTGGAAGGGAGGTAGGCCTGCAAATCAACCAAAACACATCAAAACTTTTTGTTTCCTCACTATTGAAAACCCAGATACTAAGAGGAGGTGACAAACACCAGGTATAACCACATGGACAACAGGTCAGTTTCCCCACCTGAGAGCTCTGTCCAGCTTTGTAAAGCTGAGGCAGGGAGAGGAGCGTGTTGGCAGAAACATCCTTATCCAGCACCCCGTACAGCAGTGGTGGAACGGAGGTAAACAGCAGGTTAAAGAAGATCAGAACCCATGAATTTGTCATAGTGCTGCCTGAGAAACCACAGAAAAACTGGAACCAGAACAGCAGGTTCACATACATCTGGGGAGAGAGAGCACGAAGGAGAGATAAAGAGAAAAGAATTAGTTAAAATCACCCACATATGTACAGGTCACATAAAAGTCTATTAGAAACCCAATGTGGAAGATGTGTATTACAAAATGGATAATTCTGATCCTAAAATCTGATTGGTTAAGCTACAACTGAAGAGACTGTAATTCAAGATTATTTGTATTTTTACAACAATGTTGTCACAAAGCAGCTTTACAGAAGTTCTGATACAGACAGTTACAATTGTCAGTTACAACACAGTTACCTTTGTGCTGGTAATGTAATAATCTTTGACTGTAACGCTGCTCACAGTGACTACTAAGTGTGCTAATGCAGGAAGTACCTGGTTTTGTTTAAACTAAGAGGCTGACAACTTTTTTCTTAAGTAGAACTAGGCTGATCAGCTAGCTAACAGACTAAACAACTCCATTAACATGGCCGGCTTTAAGGTACAGTAGTTATGATTCACTACCTGTTGTAAACAAGGTTCAAGTATGTGTAATGTATGTATACTGTACAAGTGTTTAAGTATGTAATCAGACACTTACTACATTCTTATAAAAGAAGTACAGTATCATGTTAGCTAGTCGTGTGTAGCACCAATGTCCATGAACCAGAAGCAGTTTTCTCAAGTATTTAAACCTGGAGATTGCAAAATCACTGGACATCACCGCCTGGAGAGATAATAACAGAGACAGGAAATAGTGATTAATCATTCACTTTATTTTTATCTTTATCCTTAAAAAATAGGAAATAATGACCCTTTACACATTTAGCACAGTCTTTCTTTTTTACTTCACATGTATTATTGGACAGCTGACCTTACTGGAGGGCAACAAGCAGAATGAAATGTAATTAGGAGAATCTTAAAGCACTCATGACCTAACCGTTTTATTCAAACTCAAGCAAATGCAACTTAGAGCTATCATGACATTTATACGTTTGAGCAAATGAATAAATTAACAAAGCACATAAACATTCAGTACAAGAACTGACATAAAATACATGTGTATAAATGCACTGCTTCGCTATGAAGGATTTATTCACACAATGATTCACAAAACTGCACAAAGAAGAGGTGAGTCTAAAGACCACGACAACCGAAGACCACATCCTGTTCAAGATATTGCTTGCACAGGTGAAAAAGGATTTCTTTAGCAGGACTGTGCAGAGACGTTTTTAGTGCACAGGCAAAAAATTATGCACATAAAAACCGTTACAGCAAAATTTACAGGATAATGCAGAAAGGGCTTTTCTAACAAGTTCAGAGAAAACCAAACGTAGCGTATTCTTCTTTACACGAGGTAGCCTAAAACTGTAGCTTTACTGCCTAAGAATGGATTTAGCTTACCCACTAAGCTAATTTCCATGAACTACTAATTGGTTCAGCAAGTTCTGTACATACATACAAACATAATGCCAACATAAAGGCGCAAATATAAATAACCACATTATGCAATGTGGCACTTCCTTAAACAGGTCATCAGTGGTTACTGATTAAGAGCAGGGTGGCAGTCTCCACAGGCAGTCAGTATTGCACCATAGGGGGCACTCATAAGTAGTTAAAGGCTCATGGAACCCAAACAGATCAACAAGCTGTATTGAGCCTCACAAAAACCAGAGAGGATTCGTAAAGTGAAAACCATCAAAACATTTCCAGGAACGCACCAATCTGGGTTTAGGGAGAGAAATGGGGGACTCATTCCACTCCATGTCTTTGAGCAGACAATAGAGACAGAGAAATTCTGTTCGCTTCAAACTTTAAACAAGTGCTTTTGTCTCCCTTCACGATTACAGAGTTGAGGAGTTTAAGTTTCCTACTGCATTCTGTCTGTGCAGGCACCTGTAGTTGATCATCTGTTGAGTGCACTACAGATACTTCAATTTTGTGTGTGCGTTTATATCTGTAGCCCCACTGTTATTGAAGAAATTTGACTCTTCTAGTTGGCAAACAGTAAACGTATTTAGGTTTTACATGTCATCATCATTTTAATTAAAAAAAAAATTCAGTATAACAGTTATCAGTTATGGTGGTTGCTTGTATTGATTTTATTTTGAACAGGAGATACTGGCATCTGAAACTCTGCAACTAAATAGCAGTGAAAAATTGTGTAAAGGTCAACAGTCTTGCAACATCCTGATAGAGTTTGAGGAAGATAACTGGAGAAAAGCTTTTGGATGGATGGAAACTGACCGGAGGATACGGTGAATAATATATGCATTCAAGACAAGGCCCTAATGACCGGGAGGAGGATTACAAACAGCCCAGAGGTGTTACATGATTGGTCATTACAACTGGGTCAGTCCAGACACCTGACACCACAACACAGACGTAACTGGAGTGAAGCATAGCAAAGACAAATAAGACGGAGAGGAATGAGCATACCTGCATGCCTTCCTGTCCTGAGATGCCGACACCTACATCTGCCACCTGAATCATACTGACATCATTTGCTCCGTCACCTGAGATCCAACAACATACACACACGTTAGTACATCACAGCTACTGACACAGAAACAGTACTGTGCAAAATGTACACACTGGTTAATTAATTTATCTGATTTTCAGTCGATTAAGTGCAAGTTAATTTGGTTGTTTAGGAAAGCATATGTGTGTTCAGGATATTTGTTAATTTCTTTTTAAAACAGAGAAATGACCACTGAAAAATGACCACTGAGATTTGGTATAGCATAAAAACTATTGCCATCAGATAAACAGTACTTAATGATTTCATCTTATAGAGATGAAATCACACACTTGTTTCTGTCAGTTTTTCCCATGTAAGAACACAACTCTCTATTCTCTTTTGTAATTATTTGTATTTAATAATATTACATGTCCCAGGTGTGGAAAAATATCACTTCAAATCATTTCAGTACAAGTTTAATGTAATTTATTTGAAAACCTTAAAAGAAGACTCCTGAAAAGAATGGAAGCTGTAAAAAACGCAAAAAATGGACAAACTAAAAATGTTTACAATTACATGTTTACAGTTCAGTTGTTGCTACTGTGTAATCATCAGTCGAATGTGTTCTTTCACTGCTGCTAAAAGTTTATACCTAGTGGCTTTAAAATAAATAAATGAAAGGTGGATTCTGATACTTGAGCAGCGCTGTATGTTGCAGATTCAACAAAGTGAAATGTATTGAACCATAAACTTACTAAGCAGTTATTAATCCTAAAACTTACTCAGGAATTACTAAGAGCAATTCTATATCTACTTCTACAGAATGAAGAGCTAGTATATATCTACTAATATAAAACACTATACAAAAGAGATTGTAAGAGATTGTAAGAGTGAAATAAAGGAAAAATGTCTTTTACTATAACAGAATGGCGGTCCTGGGTTACATAAACTGATTCCTGAATTGCAGTGGTGGTCTGAAGCTGATGCAGGACATGCTAAGTAAATTGATGTCTGTTAAACCAACTAATTTTAAATAAAATAGGCACAACAGCGTATCTCAAGATTTCATAAAAACTCTATCAACTGACCTATAGCCAGGCTCATGACCCCTAGTGAGTTCCCAACGAGTCGAACCACTTGGCTCTTCTGCAGGGGGGTGGACCTGCAGCATATGACTGATCGGCAGCTGCTAGTCAGATCCAGAAACACCTTCTGCAAGTCCTCGTGCAGGGCAAAGTCTAATGTTCGTCCGTCAATGACCAGAGTAAAGCCAGGAACAACAGCATCACCCTCAGACATGCCCATGTCACTATCAGGCAAACCCCTCTCTGCGATGGCGCTGATGTCTCGCTGAAGCTCAGAGAACAGAGTCTCACAGCCTTCCTGAAAAAAAACAAACAAACAAAAACGTTTAAGAGGGTAAAAAAGTAAAGTCATTTTCTGGACTGTCAATGACCCCCAAACTGTAGTCATAACATTTAGTTCTTCAATTATTCATTTGTCTTATATACTACTACCACTAACTGTGTGTGTGAAGAAAGTATTGATCCACACTCAGGTGTTTGCAGTGTAAGGATCTAAATCATATACATCATCTTCACTTTTTAGATTTAGCCATTATTTTACCTATCTCTCGCTTTCCTCACCTTACTGTCACAGTTGGCAGTCAGTAACCGATCAGTTGGTCGCAGTAGTTTGCAGGCACAGGCTATATTAATGGCCGTCTCCTGTTTGTCCCCTGTGAGGACCCATACTTTGATCCCTGCTTTCTGTAAAGCTTCAATGGTCTCCGGAACTTCTTCCTGCAGTCGATCTACTATACCAGTCGCCCCTGCAAACAGAGAAACATTCTGAAAGATCTTTATTATGGCCAGCAGTGAGAATTTTTTAAATTGTTAGTATGGACAAGCAGTCATTTCTTTCCATTTCTCAGTCTTTCCTATACTAGTCATCAGCAATGTCTCACCCAATAACGTAAGGTTATTTTCCAGACGCTGGGCGGAATCTAGCAGAAGTTCCTCCCTGTTTTCAATACTGGTTTCAGCAAAAGCATGTCTCTTTAGCCACACCTCGTACTCTGCCTCATCCAAGACCTGCCAATCACCAGAAAACTCCCACATTAGTTACAGTGAGAACACAAAGAAAGGCACACATTAGATATTTTTCAGAAATATAATTAACATTATTATATTTGAGGAGGCAACATTCTACAAAACCATAAAGAAGCAAACGCTAGTTTCATTTCTCCCTTTTTATAAATGTGCTGAGAGGACATATTCAAAGCAGCGCAAAATGGGAAGCGAAAAAGAAAGCATACTCTTTTAGCAACACATAGTGTGCGTAGGCCCTCTCTGGCGTAGTTGTCCAGGTGTTTCTGTGTGCATTCCATGATCTCTGTAGAACAGCCGTTTTCAGCTGCAGCACAAAGACATAAATTAGCACAGAGGCCAGAGCTTATGGTGCTAAAATATCTAAAACATATGATGACAAATCTCATTTACCAGAAAGTCAGAAAATAGATTACAAGAAAACATTCTCTTAGAGGTGAAGTTAATGTAAATACTCTACAATTTAAATATTAAACTGAAAGATTTTCTGCACTACTAGGAACTGGTCTATACTGATTTTCTTGATTCGAAATGGTTCACTGCAGAAAACATACCAACGTCTTTACAGCACGCGAATAGGAAAGTCACAATATATACATCTTCTGAATTTTTAGATGTAAAGTTGATAACAGTAAAACAGTGATACACAAAAAACTATTTTGTTTTTTTCTGGGCTCTGCATGTACCTGCTATTAATATATTTATACAATTTTAGGCCAACATATACGTTTTAAGCATTAGGTGGCTTATTCATTAACGTTTTATGCAATAACTTTCAGTTATGCAGCTTTCAGAGGCAAAAAAAATAGATGTACTGTAAACAATTCAGATTCAGCAAGAACTATTAATTAAGTAGAGTGACCATTAAAAAAAACTATGATATTAAACAGGATTTCTGATGTACATGTACACTGGCACCACTGTGCCTATAATATTTTACAACTCACTGCAACACTTACAAAACATGCTTGGAATTTTCCTCGGACATATGTCACAATCTGGGAGGAGAGGAAATTTCCACTACTGTAGCCTGATGGTTTATCTACTATGCAAATTATCTTTGCGCCATAATAGTAAATGAGAAAAAAAAGATAACATGTAGACTCATATACAGAAGTTTTAAATATTATTTAATTTATACTCAAAATAAAATATTGTAATTTTTTTTTCTGGATAACACTTTATTTGTGTGATCCACTGTAGATGCCTTGTAGAAGCTCAGTTGTGATTAAATATCTAATAAATGCAACTGATTTGGATGTTCAGTTTATATCTAACCCTACTCCTAAACCTAAACCTCACCTCCAGGCAAAACCTACACCTACTCCTTAGCCCAACCCTAACCCCCAGGCGAAACCTACTCCTAAACCCAACCTTAACCTCCAGGTAAAACCTACACCTACTCCTAAACCTAACCCTAACCTCCGGGCAATATGTACACCTATTCCTAACCCCATCCTCAAGGTAAAACCTACACCTTAGGATCTTAATCAATACAGGTAGGCTACTGGTGAATTATTAATCATCTTACTAATCAATAATTACTCTTTACTAATGTCTTACTTCATTGACCAGCCTTTCAGAAAGAATCACACACCTGTTGTGGCTAGTTCCATGATGACATTATCAGCTCCTTTGGTGTAGACCACCACCTGGCCTGTGAGCGGGTGCCGCACCACCACTGACATCCTCTTACGTGCCGAGTGAAATGGCAGCACATGCAGGAGAGGGACAGAGAGGGGTCCGGTGCCTGGTAAGGCAACTAGCAGCTGCTCGGGGGACCTGCCCAACAGAGTGCAGCCGTACGCCCTGGCTGCCTGCACAAGGGCCGCTTCATCTGGGCTCTCTGCCTCATATAGCAACTCCTCCTCCTCCTCCTCCTCATTATCATCATCATCATCGTGCTCTTCTTCTTCAACAGAGTCTTCATCATTTAGCTGTACGTGAGGCGGTTGCTGCAGCAGCCGCTCTTCGTCCTTCCCCCAGGCCCCGCTGCGGACGGGCGTGGGGGTGGAGCTGGGTGACGGAGTGTGTGCAGGTGTGTGGTTAGGCGTGGTGAAAGGTGGGGTGCGAGGAAGAGCACTAGGAGTGTTGGGGGCGTAGGTGGCTACGCGCCCACGTGAGAACAGTCTGCGAGTGAGGCTCGGGGGGCTGTCTGTGTTTTGAGAGGGGGACAGGGAGAAGCGGGGGAGACTGAGTTTCTGTAGCATAGCCTTCATCTCTTCCAGAGAGCGCAGAGGAGTGCGAGCCACCGGCATCTGCACCTGTACACAACACAGCGACTCATTTCAGTTAGAACTGACCAGCATCATGACTTATGAGAAACAGTCAGTGAAGTTACAAAGTCTGCTGCTGGAATACGATGATGTTTATTAGCCATTAATAACATTGATTATGGGATCACAAAGATAACTGGCGTGTACATGATATTCTGCAATTGGCAGAACTGCAACCTCATCCTCAGAGTCTTTACATTATTAATTAATGATAGTAATATACCGTGGCTGTCCAATGAAAAAAAAAATCTCTAAAATTGCGACTTTACAAGAGAGACCAAAAACATACTTTACTTTCAATAGAAGTCAATGAAACCAGAATTTTTTCCAAGCTATTTTGGAGCACTTCTATTGGTCCAATCATCATGTTGCCTTCAAATGATGTAGAAAACTCAAAATCGACAAAAAAGGAGATACATGTCTTTCATTGGAACGTGACGACATACAAGCTTTAGCATCCTCTTATCTATTTACTTTATTCAAAATTGCATTCTGAACATTTCCTAAACACAGTATTTTAAAGATTGTTAGCTAGGTTTAGTTAGCAACTGCTTCCTAGAACTGCTTCCTAGCTAAAGCTTTACCCTTACGATTCTTAAGTACAGCATATGTACAACAGCATGAAAAAAGGTACTGCGCAGGTACTTTCGATATTTACTTTCTCGATATTAACCAAAATATTGTTTCAGAAAAAAAAAAACCATACTTGTACATATTACTTATTTGCTTATATGTCACCACCAACAACCTTATGTTTTACAACAGAACAATAACATCAACGGCGTTTTCACACCAGCCGGTGTAGTCCGGTTAAAGCTGACTCTGGTGCGTTTGCACTCCTGGTGCGGTTCAATTTGGCAGGTGTGAAAACAGTAATCGCACTCAGGTGCGGACAAAAACAACCGCATCGAGACCCTCAAGAGGAGGTGGGCTCGGTCTGGTTCCAAATGAACTCCGGAGCGGTTTGTTTGTGGTGAGAACATGATCCGACCTCAATCTGACCCAAGTATTAGGTGTAGTCCACAGGTTTGATCTAAACATCTCCTGCAGCCAGGTGTGCTTTGAATTATGGGATGCAGCAGATTGCGTAAACAGAGAACTGGAGAACAGTAGCAGCTAACAGGGCGAGGACGATGAACCGAGCTCTCTCTTGGACTAGCAGTGAGGTACGTTGCCTACTAGATATCTGAAGTGAATTCGATGTTCTGCAGGTATACTGTAGTTATACTGTAGTTGCACAGATTATTATTACAGCTTTGAACAGATGCCGTCTCTGCCGCTGCTTCGTGCTACGCTGTACAAGAAACGTGCAATAGTATCTTTTCCCTGAGTTTACTTTCTTGCTCGCACCCCAGATAGCTCTGACCAATCAGAGGACACAACATGCTCATGTGGTTTGTTGGAACGCATTTTGGTGCGTTTCGGTTTTTGCCTGTGTGAAAACAAACTTAATTTTAGTAAACGAAATCCTTAACTGATCCGGACCAGTAAAACAAACTACAGGTGTGAAAACGCCTTAAAATTAAGAATTCTGGTGCAAATATGATTCCTTTATAATGTACTATTAAGGATACCACCCCAGTGATAGCATGGTACCATGCAGTATAGGGTTCTGTACATTTTACCTAATCAACTAACAGAAATGTACTCATTTTATGCTTCTATGTTTTCTATTTTTCATGCCATCAATCTTTATAACCACACAATGTTCTGTCAGGTTATGACTGCAATACAGGTTGCAATATGCTACACAAAGCATTGGGGGCGACATGGTTCCAATGTTTTGCTGCGTCACACAAGAAGAAATTAACTGGTGTACAGCAGATCTGCTTGTGATATGTGAGATAAACAGCCAGTCGCATAAAAAAACAACTTTTGGTTTCTTATAGCCTTTAAGACAACCACTTTTCTAAATGACATGTGAGTAAAAGAACAAGTCTAATGAACCACCACATTTTCTAGGTTCTAGGAGCATCCTGTACAGTGGTTTAGAAACCAACATGGTTCTTTAAGTAACCAAAAGTGGTTCTTCTATGGCATCACATGAAGAACCTTTTTATTTATTAAGAATGTGGAAACTGTGGTATGCTTCTGAGGATCTGAGCAGAAGCAAAGAGTGTGAAATGCGATTACAGGTAACTCGAGAGGAGGTAGAAACGGCAGATAACAAAAGAGGCCATGAATGCCTGGGAATCGTACCACGTGGCGCGGCTGGCTGGGGGAGGACACCACCACTGTGTTGCAGACCGTCAGAGCAAGGAAAAAGTCCAGGACGTGGGAGAGTTCTGCTGCGTCGTGTCTAAGTGGCGGGCATAGAGGAGAGGATAGCGCCCTCAGTTTTTCCTGAAGCTGTACATCTGGAACCACTGCACACTCCTGAGAAAAAAATACACACAAAACTCTATGGGCCTTTAAAGAAAATTGACAATTATAGCGTACATTGATATAGCATATTGTCTCTATCCAAAGAAAAACAAGTATCTCCAAAAGAATAACTTATAAGAGAGGCCAAATACATTCCTATATATGCTTACACATACATTTACAAATGGAGATACACATTTTTATATAATCATGCCACAAATAAAAATTAAACATTAGAAAACGAACACAGGAGTCAACTTCGTGGCACCATGCAGTGTGTGATAAGACCTGACTTTAGCAAGGTCAAAAGTCAAAACCAACACTCAGGACACATCTGATTTAATTTAGGTTAAATCTGTGATCTATAATGATATTTGCACAGTAGATACAAAAATAGAATACGTATTCTCCTCGTTAATTTTTAAGAAATTGCTGCTCATCTAATTAAATAGACAAAATAATTAACTAGCAATTAACTAATTAACTACTCTAATTCTCATTAACACATGGTGGTTAGTTTGATTTTAGAAGAACTCACAGTAGTTATTGCATAATGAGCCTACAGTGAGAACACGTTTCATTATTATGATGTTTAGGTTTCTACTTTATTCACCATGGTACTGCTGAAAGCCCCAGTTGCGTGTCGGCGGAGTGTGTCGGGTGGCGAGTGTACATCAGAGCCTGCAGCGAGTGTGTTGAGAGAGACGGAGCTTCGGTTGCAACTGTGAGACTTTCTGCTGGAATGGGAGCGCAGCGTGAGTGTGTTATCCAGCGGCCCACTGCACTGCTCCTCATACTGCTCCATAGCACGCGCTGGAGGACAAAAACAAGAGTCATCATAAGCACATGCATCAGCTGAAAAATAAAATGAATTAATATTAAAGTCTTCTGGGCCACACAGTATGCAACCATCGGTCAGATATACCAACCCTTTATTCTTACGTTTTATACGTTATATGTTTTAACTCAAATAAAGAATATCAGTAGAGTGTCAGCCCCCCATTTGCTGCAGTTAAGGTCTCAACTCTTCAAGGAGAGCTTTACACTAAATGTCAAAACATTACAGTGAGGATTTGACTGCATTCAGTCAGAAAAACATTAGTAACGACGGATATTTATGTTAGATGAATAGTTCTCGATTACAAACAGCACTCTAACTTATCTCAACAGGTATCAGATGGAGAATACAGTTCTTCTGCTCAGCACTGTACTGTTTGTGTAGACTGCTCCAGAGTGTCCTATTCAATTGGCGTTTTATAGCACTTTGCTAATCTATAAGATTATAAACGATGAGTGCAATTAAATATGTGTTAGCCTTGAGTACACCTTAAAGTAAATACTTAATTAGAAGGGCATATATAGTGTACATTGAAGATGTTCTACAGAAAGTGTATAGAGATATGAACATACTCAATTTTTTTATATATATATTAAATACCTGATATTATGCTAACAGGCAGCAATGCCACGAATAAGTAAGTGTATAAAATATACGACCAACTTAACCAAATGGTTCCTCCTGTCACTTGGCACTAAAATGGCCAGTGTTATGGCTACAGTAACAGAACGCCCTGCAGGCTATGGCAAGCCAGATAAACAGACGGGCTAATGAAAGTGTTATTTCTTTTTTTATATATATATTTTTTCTATACATTCATAAAGTGTTTGCATGCATATAGAATGAAGATTAAGTTACTATAATACAAACTGAAAATGTGTTCATGCTATTTTCATTATTTGTCATTCGTTGAGAAACCTTTAAAGAAAAGTGGTTGAGGCAGCTCAGTAAGCCCAAACAAGAGAGGAGACACACAGATATGTTTGTTGTCATATCAGCGCAGGTCATCATGGGGGTGGGGTAAAACTGACCGTTTTCATGATGAGGGTATTCAGTGCCAGCAACAGTGCACCGGCGGAAGAGCATGCGGTTCTCTGTAAGGGTTCCTGTCTTGTCAGAGAACAGATACTGGATCTGTCCCAGATCCTCTGAGATGTTCAGTGCCCTGCACTGCACGCCAGAATCCAGCCTGGCATTATAAAGATCCAGATCATTCTGGATAAAATAAATCTGTCCCAACTTCACTATTTCTATAGACACATACAGGGAGACTGGGATGAGCACCTGTAACAAACCGAGAGACAGAGAAAGCGAGAATCAAATCAGGTTTTATTGCCCAAGCATTTTAGGTCTGCAAATACAAGGAATTTGTTTCCTTTCACAATATATGTTCATATTTGCTGATGCAGATACATAAACATTTGTAAAATGTTTTTCCAAAACTCCAAAACTATATGTTTACAAAAATGTGGTAAAATGAACAAAATGCAGACATGTAGCAAACTATCTCTGTCTGAATGTTAGGTAAATATCTGCGGATGGCAATATGATTCCAAATATACTGTGTGTACTTGCAATGCATAGCAGCTGACAAAAGAAATGCCATCAACAGTCATATCCAAATATATCCAAAGTAACAGTAAGTACACATTCAAACTTTTGGATACGACCGTATGTATCCAAACATCCATCCGTTACAGACATTCACATATACATCAGTAAGATATAGCAATACTGAATGACCTAATAAAGTAAGTCAGGTACAAAAAACGTAACAGCCACAATTGCGTAAAGAAACGCTTGGCAGTTTGATTGTTCTGGAGTCTGAAAAAGCTCAGATGTCCACAAAACTGACTGAGCAACGTTATGCCATGCAGACAGTATGTTGACAGTCAGTGGGGGCAGGAGAATAAGTGTTTACCGACGTGCTATAATTACACACCTGCAGGACAATGATCATAGACCAGAACATGTAGAAGGCAGCAAGAGCAGGGTGTGTTTCATCAGGGATCATGAATACAGGATCCTTCAGACCACTCAGCCATACACCATGGCCTAGTCAAGAAAAAACAAAAGCCAACCCTGATTTAATAATGTACACACAATCAATTAACATCAAATACAATCACAGTAAATGAAAGCTTTAAAACAGATGGTTCTACTTCTAACAAAGAATCGTTATGGACATGAGTAAGGCTTACTACTGTCAACAAAGCCCATAACAGATACGATTACTAATAACATTCAATAAAGATTGAATTTACTGACCATTGGTCAGATTAATCGTACTGTCTACTGTGTCACTGTTTATGAAAGCCCATGGCTGTGTATTAGTGTAGGTAGTTACTACAGTTCGTTATAAGTGGGGGTGGGAATCAAAATATTATTACAATGATCTGTTGGTATGGATGTGAATGCGTGATACATACCCACAGCAGCAGCAAAGCACATGAGCAGCAGTAGGACTACACTCCACAAGACATCTACATTAAGCCTTCGTTCCAGTTTACTGCGTTTATAGCGCGGCCCGCTGTTATTCTGCATCGCTTTTGTCTCATGACCTGTAAATATTTCATATACTATATTTGTTTCCATATACAAAACTAGGTATCAGCAAGAAGCACTTTTTCTAAAAATATCATGATAATAATACAGCTATATTTATATTGACGTAAAGAATCAGGAAAGCAGCACAACATAAACAATTACATAAACAATAGTATATTAACATGTAACAATATTTTGTCAACTGTTTGGCTTATGCCTTGTTAAATGCCTTGAAGTCCATGTGCTGCAAGCCTGTGCACATATCCAAGACTATACATAAACCAGAACTATGAGTTATTTTTGTATAGTATATAGTAGGGCCACACAATATGGATGAAAACAGCTGCTGGATATCATAATGGCCACATAATAAGCAGTATATTATGAGAAAAAAGTTCAGACAGAAATGTACTTTAATGTACTTTAAGGCTCTAAAAAAGTTATTTAAAAAAATAGGCCTAAAAATCAATAAACATACTTTTAATTCTTTATGGCGGGTTGCTGTAACACATTTTCCACACACAGCACTGCGAGTCAGAATAGTCATCTCAATTTTAATATTTCTTGTAGCTTTTAAGCTCTGCCCCAAGGTGGGTTCAAGCCCAGGAAAGGGGGAAACCCATTTAGTGGGATTATAATGATTTGCTCCTGACAATCTAGTTACAGGATTTTGGCAGTGTATGTGAAGTAATTTGATCAGGTTTATCATAGCAGCTCTTTATTGATGCATTTATTATAGAAACTCATGCCATGTTAACAAATACTCTAATGGTTTACTGTTTAGCCCGTGTACGTGACACTTCTAAAAATAAATCAAACGCACATATTTCAAAACAGTTGACCTTCATTTGAACCCAGGAAGTGAAAAGCAATATCTGGAGCGTTTAGAATGACTTAGTAAGCTATAGTATTAAACCAGTGAGGTCTAGCTGTGGGGGCCATGCAGCCATTAAAAGCCATTTAAGCCACAATGTGGGGCAGTGTGTAGACCGTTCAGGTAGGTGCAGCCATAAAGGGTATATGCTACTAACTCCAGATGCTGAGAAGTCATGCAGCAGACAATAAAAACTGTATTTAGTTGGGAGATTCTGTATATTTGCATACACACACTGTTTGTGGGTGTTACCTGCATAGACCACAATGCCGATTACAGTCTCCGTGTTCCTCACTGTACAGCTCCTCAGCAGGAGGTTTTCACTGTGTAATCCCACTCGTACTTTATTTGGGTGCTCCCTGAACCACACACATACAGACAGTACTGTTATAGAGTAAACAAGTAAGCTAGATGTAAATCTCTTTACATAACAAACTAACATTACCATTACAATAAAACCAGCAACATCTGTCACTCACACTTACATGAAACCCCTAAAGCGCCTTAGATCATTGTTAGGGTTTTCACACTCGATGCGACTGCTGAAGTTTTCTGGAGTAAATTCCGATCCCTAGGACAGAGGGCACACAGACAGACAGAGATGGCAGTTTCAGTTCAGATGAGCTCAGGCCCAGAAAAGTTAGTGTAATTTATAAACACTGTCATATGGTGTCCGCTGTGTATAGTACAGACTGGCATTTGTATATGTAGTGACAAACAACATTTATTCATAATGGTTTGTGACAGCGTCCCAAGCTTAAGTGGTGATTATGCATCACAGAAACATGTGTCATCTGAGAGATCGAAGGTCACAAGCATTTAGTCGTGGTTTTTCGGCCTTGCACTATAAACAAAGTGATTTTTACAGATAACCTACATCTTTTAGAAATTATAAACCATAGAGGGTGAATTTAGAATACAATGATAATGATTTTGGCTCACTTGTTGAGGGAGGTCTCGGACCACCTGTCTCTGTTTGAGATTTGTTTCCCCATCCAGGTTGGCAGTT
The DNA here is from genome assembly GCA_021613375.1 of Megaleporinus macrocephalus. Taxonomy (NCBI): domain Eukaryota; kingdom Metazoa; phylum Chordata; class Actinopteri; order Characiformes; family Anostomidae; genus Megaleporinus; species Megaleporinus macrocephalus. The sequence continues at coordinate 23,128,074 of CM038706.1, forward strand.
TCAATGTGACATATTCCATTCGGGTCAGATGAGTGGAGCAGTACCATGTCAGCAGGAATGATCTCGTTACAGCACAGACGCACCACATCACCCACACAGACCTCAGCCCAGCGCCGCTCCACATACCGCCTCTGCTTCCTAAAACAAACACACACACACACACACACACCGAAACATTTATAAGGGTAACATGCAGCGTGCTATAAACAACAGGAACACTGCTATAATTATTCTGTGTATTTCCTAAAGTCTCTCACCACATTCAAAAGACACACAATCCATGTATACTACTTTGATAACACATCAACAACAAAAGAAAAAAAACTGGAATCTCAGCCACAAGCACACACATGGTAACGATAATCCTTCCCTTTTTGTTAAAACCACATGGGATTCATACTGAACTAGGCTAAACAGCTTTACCAGTTAGTTCCTTATGCAGCTCAAATGTCACACGCAAGCTAAAAGCTGATGATGATCTCAATTAGCTCTGATAATGACACTTAAATACACCACAGATATAGAAAAAGAATACTGATAACATCATTCGCATGCACTCTATCGAGTGGCACAATATATGTATGTATGTATGTATGTATGTAAAATTCTCAGTGGACCTACATGTGTCTTCTGAGTGTTTATATATGAATGTTGGTAACTGTAAAATTACTAATTAACCATAGTTTATTTTGCCATAAAACACCATGCATGTACTTATCCCTAAATATTTTTTTATATATATTTTACACAAAAGGTTGATCTCCAGAACTATCATAAAACAATATCTCAGGCATCAGACTACATTCAGAACCATGTCATGTAATAATTTTCTGTGAAGGACCTTAAAGTTAAAGCATTAAACCCTTCACCACCACTGTGAATGATTTCCACCATGTAAATGCATCTTGAATGGACCATTTCTGTGAATGCCATTCAATACTAAATACTGTTTTTTTTACCAAATAATCAATATTTAAAATGTGATTTAAATAAGATGTGATACAAAAATCAGGACATATAAATAAACTGGCACTTATCGGCCAGTTAGGTTAGGCATGGATGATTATCAGAGAGATATAGAAGAATGTGTTTTGGACTGGGTGCATCCCATAACTGCTTTAATCTCTTAAAACCCAATACTTTACTTACATCTTAAGAATTATTATTCAGTGATTACATGGAAAACAAGTTAAGTAAGAGTGAGGAATGAAAATCTGGAATTTCTAGTTTATGTAGGTCTATACTATGTAACAGCTTTGTATCTTGAGGCATGACACATACAGGTTGTCTGATATATTGCACTTTAATTAACTTTTTATGTCTTGCCTTCATATGTTAAACGTGTTGTTAGAAGGACAGTAGTGAGTGGGGGCACACAAAGCAACTCTGATAATATGGTGGGACATTCCTCATGGTTACGTGAGCAATCACACAATTTAAAAACAGGCACACAGAGAAGCATGGACTGATACATGTTTAGTCCACCTCTGACCTAGAAATATGCATACTAATAAAACAATCATCAATATTGTAACGACACTGGAAGTTAATTATTAATTTAAACCCAGCAGTTTCCCTCATCAGGAACTTCTGTTCATACATACAGATAACTAGCGATGTCATCAGCCAATGTTTGACTGGTTTAAAACAGTCTGTGACTACAGTACCACAGTAATGGCACTGCTGAACTACTGCGTAGGTAATCTAGTGAATGTGTTAAAAGAAACAACAGTACATGCCTAATTATTTACAAGGGTAACCTTAGAAGAACCTTAAAAATGGCTCTAAAACTCCATTACAGAAGGTTATCAGATGAAACAATTATGAATACAGATGAATAAAATGTTGTGTTTTAATAGTTTTGAAATAAAGTGACACAGGAGTATATGCAGTACGCTGTATGGCCAAACAAAGATGTTCCACTATTTTAAAATGGTCAACATCACATATTATACAAGATGTAGGCTCACAGGTGGTTTTGGATAGTGAATAAAATAGTGGTATCTGTGTAGCAGACATGGCAACCCCCAGTTCCTATCACTAGCCCTGTAAAAAATAAATGAATAGAGGAATAAATAAAACTAAAAAACTTTTTTTAAATAGAATTCCAAATTAGTACAGTTTTCTATAATGAAGCTTTTCACTTTAAACAGCTCTGTATGACTTTGTTTACATCCCAACAACTGATTTATGTAAAGAATTTTTAAAAATCTGTGAAATCCCCCTTTAAGCTATACTAGTATGAAAGGTTCACAAAATGAGTTAAGACAAGCAGCTGGATTCAAATAAAGTGCGTGACTGTCCAAAGATTAAAACGTGCACTATCATACATCACAGACTGCAAGACGTATCAGATCTGACTGGGCGAGACAGTGGAAGATAAAGACCAGAGAGACCGGCCTTTGTGAGCCCTGAAGTTTAGTGTATTCCCATTACAGTAATGTCAGGAGGCCTTCAGAGCTGCACAGCGTCTTCATAACACACACAAACACACACCCCTTCCCCCAGCACCAGCCCTGAGAGCTGTGTGTTCAGCTCACTGCAATAGCGATAAGCTACTCCACTGTTTTAAGTAATACAAAAAAACAGAGCCAGCGGAAGAGACAGCGTCTAGAAAGGACAGAGCTAACGAGCAAAAGCTCCAAGAACTGCCCCTAAAAGAAGAAAAAAATGAATGTTGTCACTGTCCTAGCCTTGTTTATTGCAGGTCTGGATACATTTTATTTTATTACTAAATAAAATGTATACAGCAGCGTTCAAAAGTTTGTAATCATTACAATTGCTGGATTTATCGAAAAAAATAAGTGTGACACCAGAAGACATTTGCTTGAAAACTGAAAGTGTTTAGATTTGATCACAACTTTTGAAACACAGGGCTTCAGTCAAAACCTATGAAACTGTGAAGTAGTAACACCATAATGTAATCATTTTGCACAGGCATTATGCAAATGAGCAACTATTTTGATGATTTTCTGAGGCTTTACATGTCAGTGTGTTTATTTAACCCTTTCCAGGAATTGACGTGTTTTTTTCCTTATTATTTGCAGTTATCTAATACCTGGTTTGACCACTCAGTACTTCATTAAGCTAAATCGAGTTTGCTGCTAAAGAAATATAATAAATATAACTGTGTTCCGGCACACAAGATATTATCTACTTTGTTCAAAATAAGATATTTATGCTACTATGCTATTGTATTTATGCTTATTTACATTTGTTCTAATGATATCTGGTGTTCTTACTGGTAAGAATGCCAAGTGTACAGGGTTTTAAACAAAGAGCTCAGGTGTCTAAGCCTTTAGCACAATAGTGTAAATTAACTTCAGGAAATAAATAGAATATGTCTGTTACTTGTAGAGAACTGATTGTCTCTCGGAAAATCAACAAAACATACCATTTAAAGGAGGAAGTTTAAACAATAAAAAACACAGTGGGTTTAATATCACTGAAAACTACTTTTGAAAACTAACTAGCGATTCCAAACATTTAAACTGTAGTGTGAGCGCACACTGGGAGAGACATAGAAGTGCTTCCTTCTCTTGTTGGATATTTTACTATGAAGTTGTGGTTAATATGAACAAAATTAAAAAAACAGCTAACAATTTTGCCACGTTTCCTCAGTTCCGTAATATAATTTAATACTATTCAGCATACTTATTCAGCATAGTGTCAGATTTGGTAGTGCTAAACCTTGGCTCAGTGAAATTATTAACTTTTTAAACTTCTACTAAAGAATTTTTGAACTGACAGCAAATGGATAAGAGTTAAGCTTTATATTTAGAGGTTTTCCACTTATTGGAATTTAAGTAAATAAAGGGTCTCTAATCCCAAAGATTGCACAGATTTAAATCTCTGAATTAATCTTCTGTACTGTTCTTATGTTTAATGCATGTTCACCTGTCGTACGTATCACAAAGCAGGTTGTTGACCTGCCTGTCAGACTTTCTCCTTCGCTGATCCTCCCAAAGGTCTTTTACAGCTGTGACAAACATGACCAAAAGAACGGGTAAGACGGCAATTTCCGGCTGGAACGCGTTCACGACTGGCACGAAATTCAGAGCAGCCAGAAAAAGAAAATAAACGTTGGCGAAGCGGTGAAGCTGCTCAAACAGGTTCTTCGGGAAGAAGGAGAGGAGGGTGTACTTGGTGGTCCTGATCTTATTCCCACTGTACTTCTTCTGCAGTCTTTCAGCTTCCTCATCATAAATCCAGCTTGGGATCACCACTCTCCTCTTCTTCACCTGAGGGTCTCTCCCCAGAGCAGGTTCATCTATGTCTGCTGGTGAAGCCATGAAAAACACCTAGAGGAACTGAGTCTTCAGTTTCAGTTATAGATGGCAGCTGAAATCATCCCTGAAGTCCAAAGCAGAAGGCAGCACAATCTCCAACATGTCCAGCAGTTTTCACAAGTACGCTTGTTTCCTAAATCCACATTTCGTTTGCTTCAGTGTCTTCATTCTTCCTTTTGTAACGTCCCGCACTTCCCAGGGGTGGAATTCACTTCTTTAGTTTATTTTACGTAGATCTTTTTCTGGAGAGCGCACAGTGTGTGTTAATTCGTGTGCAGCAGGTGTATCTTGACGCCGAGCCTGACAATCTAAAGCACACACGCAAGGCCGCTCCTCATCCAGGAAACAATCCCAGGGGTCATAAACAAATCCGAGGAAAGAGGTGCTTTCGAAATATAGGACAGAAAGACAAAGTGCTTGGTAAATGAATGGCCAGCTAATGCTCTCTAGAATAATGTCTGTTCTTCAGAAGCCCAACACAAGAATATCAGCTGGTATACAAAGACAACAATATTCACTGTTACTTTGGAGAAAATTATACCAAACAGGCTGTACTCTTGTCTTTCTGAAGTGATATCAATAAGTTATTTACTAAAGTAAATGAAAACCTAATCTTTAAGTTAATATAAGACAAGACTGAAAGGCGTGGGGTAAAGTGAAAGACTCTTCACTGACGTCACAGTCACTTACAGCAATTTATAACTTTTACTGCATTTCCTGAAAAACGCTCCCACCTTGTACATCAGGTATAAACCCATTCTGGAATCATTCCACCTTTTGTAAAACCCTTTTGTATTTCCTGCAAAGGTTCAGCATTTTTGGCTCTGTATACCAACATATTAAGTCATACGTCCTGCCTTGAGTAAGATGCAATCATGCCACAAGTAAAACACAGCACCTCCTCTTACTGTGAGCCTGAGTAAGTTAGATGTGTTCCTTCATTTTCAAAGTGGTTTCAAAATAAAGCTCAAGCAAGACTTTCACCATGTCTTCCCTGACGCATTTTCTCTTCGTTTCACTATATTTTATATTAGAATTTTAACTCATTTGAATAAATTTACAAAAAACAGAAAAACAAATTAGTATATAAATACACACCATGTGTATTTTTCACATTGGTCTTCAAGTATTGTTTCAAATTACATCACAAGTCAAGTTTGTTGTACTTTATTGCCAAGTTACTTGCAATAAGTATGTTGTGAAGGTTTGAAGCAAAGGCTTTGTGTGTTTTTAAAAAATTATGTAAGGAACTAAAACCATTCTATTAAAGTAATAATATTAAACTAGAGTCACACCACCATAAGAAATTATGATCATTTGCACAGGAATGGGAGATTATTTAAATCACTGCAATATTTGATCATATTAATATCGGCCAATGGCTACACCACTGTAACAGGTATTGCTCCTAAAGGTGTTATTTGCTATGATAAACGTAACTAGTAATAAATAAACTTTCAAAAACAGGTATCCATGCTCTTCATATAGTTCAATAAAAACTCCATATTCTATAAGAACCTTATACAAACTATAAGCAGTGTGGTTACAGCATTCAGCACTGAACACTTCAGTACCATATGAGGCAGGGTCGAACAACATGGAGAAAACATTTAATGATGATTTTTCTAAGCAGTATTGTAATTGCAATTTAAATAGCAGTAATTATTTGGCCATAAACACCAGCATATAACCTTTTGTAACTTGAGGCTTCATTGTTGAAAGCAGTTGGCAGGGCTGCCTATTGTTGGCCGTGTTGTTATCAACACAGCACATTTTACCCATTTAAAAATGTTGTTGATAATGTAGGGTATAATCACAATGGCTGCTGCCACAATTTCAAAAAATGTACCGTTAATCTTTCGGTCGTAAAGTGAGACTATCTGCCAAAATACTGAAGTGAATAAGAAAATTCTTTATATTAAAAAAGAAAAGAAAAAAAACACACCAGGAACTGATCCTACTAGGAACAGAGCATTTATAAACATGCAGAAAAATCTAAATACCAAAATATCAAATAAGCTCATACACTGACCCGCTGTAAACATGTGTTACGGTGTTGTTTATTCTCTTGTCGTAGCGATACCGCCTGTAGTCCTCCATGGCGTCTTTGAAAGCTATGACAGTGAGCACCACAGCCAGGGGGATCATGGTTATTTCCTTCTGAAAGGCCTCCACCACCGGAACCCAATTCAGCAGCACCAGGAACAGGAAGTACAGATTTGCTGCCCTACAGAAACACTTGTGTTAACTAGGGGCTTCCTAAATTTGTTCCCACAAAAGTTTAACATTTCTCCTAAATCTCTTTTTTATGTGGTACACATACATGGTTTGGACTGATATTTAGGTCCTACGGAAGTATCAGTATTGATGAAACATATGCATGAATATTATGCATGTTATGAATAGTAACAAATTATTTTGTTTTTTATTGAATAACTTTATAACATACATTTCTGGTGTGAGTAAAATCAATGACTTTGTAGATTCCCATTAGTTGCCTTATAACATTCAGTAAAACACCTAGAGTCTATTTAGGTTGCCTGATATTATTAGCCCGCTAAAATTAGCATTGGTCACAAAACACCAATGTCCGTTAGATCCTAACATCTGTCGCAACTAATGTTCTAGTAGTGTGAGATCTTACCTGTGAAACTGTTGAAACAGATTCATGGGAATGAAGCTGAGAAGGGTGTACTTGGTGGTACGGATACCATTGCCTTGATAGCCCTTAGAGATGTTCTGGTATTCCGCCTGGTGTGGGCCATGCCGCGCTATTACCGTTCTTCGTTTCCCGGAAAGCTTGTGCCCCAGGTGGTCCTGGGGATCCAGGTCACTTTTCGAGGGCAGCACATTTTCAGGAGATGTCCAATCCAGCCTTGAATCTGTGGCGCTCACCAGCTGCCATCGGTGCCTGATCCAATGGAAGCGCTCCATTAGAGGGTCCAGAGGCCCGAGGGGCTACTGCAAAACGGCCCAGGTCTGGCCCCCACTGCCTCCCTCAGGAACTTTCCTATGGACAGAAAAAAAAACACGACTACAAAAAACTGACTGGACTGAAAAGGCTTTTTAGTGAGAAACTAAAATGTTATAACCTGATCTAAATATATCTTTGTGGTCATGCTGATAGACATAGTCATGCTGATTAATACTTCTGTAAATATGACAACACGACAGAAAGTTTTCATGTACTCGTCAGTATGTTTAATAGTTATGAAATTAAGATTTTGCAATAAAAGGGCTAAGTGATCTTGAAAATAAGTTCATTAACAAAACTATGTTAACAATGAAAAGTTTAGGTGACCTAACATTATGTGGTGACAAACTGTGATGGACAGTATCAAATATTGAGTATCAGAATCTACATACTTTTTTAAGGGAAAAAAAATGAAATATGGTCTTAATTAAATAAGATGGATAAAAATATTACATAATTTTTGCACACACTACTTTTTTCCAATATACTGGATGACTGTGCTTTAAAATGTGCACACGTGTTTCTCTGTAGAGAATGTGTTAACTTATCTTCACTTAGAAAATCAGGCCTGACCCAAGTCCTCTACATCCTGTGAGTAAGAAAGTGTTTGTCTAAAAGATAACTTCCACTTTCAATAACTGTAATGAACTGCTGGTCAACACTCCCACAGAACCTGTAGAGGCGTTGTGGTTTTGGACACAGCAGAGTTGACATTAGTAAAAAAGGGAAGCTGGAAAAGGAAGCAGCAAAAGCCCCTGTAGCAAACTAGGAGTGAACAAAAATATTGATACACTTCAGTACTGCAATAGCACTAGAATACTGGTGAACTATAATCGTCCAAATCTTTTACAAAACACAAAAAAATTGCCAAAAAGAGCAGAGAAACTGAGCAGAGAAGGTGCATATGCAAGTAGGTCTGCAGGTGCTTCCCACGTTTTTAACAAGCTTGACAGATACACTGCCTGGCCACATCAAAAACTGTTTGGATTTAAAGAAGCAAATATTTAAGAGGCTTTGATTGGATAATTTCTGCAGTAATTAATGTGTTTCAGCAGCCAGCAATTCTGTTAAACCTAACAGATGCAATGAGTAGTTTCTCATTTCTTAAAAACAGCCATGTGGGAAGACGTGCTTGTGAAAAAAAAAAGTTACAGAAGGGTCAAATTACTGGCCTTCAAAAAATCTCGAATGACCATGATCAGAGATCACTTAAAATCTTGGAGCAGTCAAATAGTAAAAAAAAATTAACAGTAAAACTCACAACCATGTTTAATAGTGTTTAATAGTAAGGCTTCAATTTACAAGAGAAACTAAAAATTGAACAAAAAGGTCACATGTTCTGATGAGTCCAGATTTACAGACAGGGTAAGTGCATGAAGTGTTACACCCATCATGCATAGCTCCCACTGTAGACAGTGGAGACAGTGTTATGATCTGGAGCTGTTTTAGTTTCAGTTAAGTAGGCTCATCATTGTGTGACGGTCACTTTAAGTGCCTTATACTTAGCGCATGCGCACTTTTGTGCATTGCTCAGAGAGCCCAGAGAGAGTAGAGATGTCGACAGGCATGCACGTATGGTGGTTAACTTCAGGTTGTAGCCTGTATGTTCTGCCTACTGCTGTTATCTGAGATTGTAATGATGTGGAGTGTGACAGGGTGTTTGGAATTTAAAAAATGAATATTGCAAAGATTTTAGTACCCTTATGTTCCCTAACTAATATAGGTGGGAGGGAAAAATTCATTCAATATATTAACACAATACTCTGAGTGGCAATATTGTTTCAGTACAAAAACACCAGCTATCAGTACGTAGTAGAAATTAACTTTTGGTACTATAATAATAAAACCAGTTGCTTTGAGTAAAGTATCAGGGATTACATTAACTTGTGATGCGTGGATGTCAAGGGCAGTGGATTCCTATGCAAGTTTAACAATAAAAGGTTTTCCTTTGGGGACATAATTTGCAGCTAAAAAAGTAATGAATCACAATAAATCCCAATATTTGTTATCGGAATATTTAGCATATCACAAACTAGCAATAATTTGTTAGCCCCCTTTCATTGTCTTCTTTAAGGGTCAGGACCCCCACAGGACCACCAGTGTGCAGGTATTATTTGGATGGTGGATAATTCTCACTGGAGCCACACTGGTGTGGTGATGGTTTGTTAGTATGTGTTGCAATGGTATGAGTGGATCAGATATAGCAGAGCTGCTAGAGGTTAGAGAATAAAGAATAATCCGCTAACCAAAAATATCCAAACAACAGGGTCACTGATGAAGGGCTAGAGGAAGACTGAGACAAACTGTTCAAACAAAAACATGCATCTCAGTTTTTATTTTAAAAAATTGTGTTTTTAATGATGAAAGGACCAATAGAAAAAGACAAAAATAACTTAGGAAATGTCCTGGTTCCCGAAGTTTTTTGGCCTCTCCTGTAAAGTTGGAGATACACGTTTTTCTTTGGACAGCAATGACAAAGGCTTACGTAGGGCTGGAATAACCAGTACAGGAAATTTATTTCAAATGACATCTGTTGCTTAAATCAGAGAACTATGATTTCAAACATCCAGTAGCTCATTATAAGAAATGTAAAGTACACAAACTGAGACTTTCTGCTGTTGTTTTTCTACAATAACAGGAACTGATTTGAAAAAAGAAACCTGCCTGATCTAGAAATAAACAAGGAAGCCCACTTTTAGTTCCAGTGCTGTCTGAGCGCTGCTATTAGAGGAATACAGTTATTTTGAGGCACTCAGACAAGCCTGACAAGCCCCTGTGTACAGCTTTCACAGATAAGATTAGCGTGGACATCATCCACCAGTGTTTTACTCTACTTACTGCTCTGAAGCACATAGTAGTAGAAGGGTAACATTACAGGTACGGGGTCATTGTTAGCCTGATGGTAATGTAATTTAAGACACGATTACAGGAGGAACACAACACAAAGAGAAATCACGCGCTTATCACAAGACAAACCGCCATGTAATTGACAAGCACTAATTATTATTTCAGCAAAACTGTCCTCCTAATCTGTTGGTCAACTATTAGGAAAATGTATTACAGTAAGAGGCAGAGATAGCCCGGCGCGAGAAGCGGGCACTGATCCAAACCGGTATAAGTAACGTAACGTTAAATAACAAAAAGAGGACTCCGGCACAAAAGATAAAGTTAGATAATGTCATAAAACGTCATGTATTTTCTCCTTAACTCAGACTTTCTGATGCTAGAAAATAATTTAAAAGCGTATGAATCGAGATTTATAGGCTGCTAGAGACTTTCTCTAGCAAACATTAACGTTAACTAGCTCGCCGGCTAACTAGCTAGCTAACAGTTAGGAGGGCAGCGAAGCCGCAGAGGAGCTCAGCAAACAGCAGTAAAACTTACCAGCTCACTTCATCACATCTGCTTCATGATGAAGGTGATATTTTGGTGACACGATGTTCTGTACTCCTGTGGCGTGTGTGTGTGCCTCCCACCGTCATTTATTCCTTTTTTGTCCGCGTTGCTCAAAATTCACTCCGACCGCAGCAGAGACTTGCGCGGAACTTCTCCCTGCCGAGCTCGCTGTGCGCATCAGTAGCGGAGGAGCAGCAGCAGCAGCATCACTCTTGTGGGACCTTCTCCGACTGTTCCACTGACACTAACACTGACCTCTGACTGTTGGAAATGCAATGAGGGTCTCTAAAAACTCAAAACATGTTGGCATCTAATTTGCTCATAGCTTCTATATAGTGGACAGTTATACATGGTATATATACACCTGGGTGAACAATAGGCCGAGCCCAAAGCACAGTGTTGTTTTCTGATTGTTTTGGCTGGTCAGAGTCCAGATATAAACTTTATAAAGAATATTTTGTCTCACTTTAAACACAAACTAACCTGTAAATGGTTTTCCGCTGTTTGAAGCTGTCAGTGCTCAGTGGAAAGATGTTGACGTCTTTCTGTAAAAGACTGTTTGCAAGTTTATCAACACAACTTTACTACTTAAAGACATTTAGAGGAAAACTTTTAGTACTAAGTCATTTTATCTGTTTGTTTAATTATTTATTGTTTAGAACATCAAAATCTTAATGGCCCAGGAACGCATGTATGGTTCTGTATGGTTTTGGTTTTACTATTAGAAGTTCAGCTGGTCTAATGAGTTATAATATGAGTTATAAAAGGGAATAAGTTGTTCTTATAATACTGAAACAATGGGTGACATGGTGGTGCAGTGGTTGGTGCTGTGGCCACACAACAAGAAAAGCTTGGGGTTTTTTTCTGTGTGGGTTTTCTCTCCCAGTTCAAATACACACAGTCAGGTGTGATTGTGTGAGTCTGATAGACTGGCAGCCTGTCCAGAGTGTTCCCCTGACCCAGAAGGAAAAGTGGTTTAGGTGATGGATGAATTAATGCAGGTAAATCACTTACATATTTCACATCATGTATGTAAAGCGTTAGGACAAATTGTATGTTTTGTTGATTTTCAATGTAAAAAATTAGTTAACACATCCTTTACACATAACGGACTTACACATAATTACACAGTCACTGTTAATTTGCTGAATTTAGCTAAACAGTTATGGCACATTTACACCATATGTTTTACTTTTTTCCAACTTGTTAATCTCAGCAATAAATACAACTGTGCACTAAAATGTGCAGAACAAATGCCATATTTAGGTGTGTTTACTGTAGAGGGCATACTTTCATTTAGAAAATCAACAAAACAAACAATTAAAAAAAAGTATTCATCATGTGTTGACCTACTGGGTTTTCATAGGCTACTTCAGATAATTTTGTAACTTATATTTCACCTAATCATGTTATAGTAAACTGTATATGACACTATTGAGTCATACCCTAATCTGCCGCTTCTGATTTATTTATTGCATTCATTAAAAAAGTAGATTTTTTCCTTTTATGTATATAGCGTTTCTTTGTGACAAGGGTTTTTTTTCCAACAACAGTCTGGCTGCAGACCCTCAACAACTAATGGGCATTGACTGGACACAAAGGAATGATGACTGAGAAAAAAGAAACGGGAAATGCAAGAGTGATGGGACTGGAATGGACTTTAAAGAAGCTTGTAATAATTGTTATAGGCTTAAATCTTCATTCACAAAATATGTTTTTTTAGAACTTATTTGCCTGTGGTTTTGTAACAGTGTATGCTAATGACACTTTTTGCACATCATTATTTACATATACGATGCTACAGTGACTCTTAATAAGAAGTTACAGATACTAGGTCACCAATACTCACGTTTCATAATCATATCCAAAAGAGAGAGTCACATGGTGGCTGAATGTAAATGAAAAGGCCTGCTACGGAATAGCCCTTTGTTATGGTCACAGTGGATTGAATATGTTGTAAAAATAAATTGAGGCTTATCAGTCATAAAAACTGATGTTGGCTTTTTTAACATCCTTATTGATTGTGCTTGTCAGTCATTTGTGAGTCTTATCTCATGGATTCTTGTCTGGTGATCAGATAAAAAAAATATCTGGCTAAACTTCAACCAGCTCAACAAGAACTTCAACAAGTATTTAGCCCTTGCTGTTTGGATGATTCCTAATAAGACATAGTTGAGAGCAGATGAAAGACTAAAACTTTATTTCCTGTCATGATCTAATTATTTGTGAATAATATTCCATGAGTTTACGACATTTTTGTCTCTATAAATCTAAAAAAGACAAGCTGCTTAGAACAAAATTGAATTACCTCTTTAATGCACAAGCTAAACAAACCCATTCTAATGCACAACATTTGAAATCGGTTTATTTAATTATATAATGTTTTGCATGTTCATTAAAATATTGTTGTCTTAAATTATTATTTTAATTCTTATTTGTTTACTTCTTGAACAAAAACAGATTTTGTAAATATGATCCTGACTGCAAATGTTTACAAACATCAATAGTTTCTCTCAAATTCCATTGTAAATACATGAGTCCAGTTTTGACCCATGTTGTGCAGAAGGGCAGTGATACAGAAATAAATTTTATTTTAAAAATAGTAAAAGAATAAAACTGAAATAAAAAATGTATATACTATAATAATGACACTGATATGTGATGATAAAAAACAAGTAACTTGAAGAATTCAGGGGGGCTTGAATAATGCAATTAATTTATTGCAAAGATAATATAAATAATAATAATTAATTTCAGTCGGGTCACTTTTGACGCAGATTGTGCATCAATGGGTTAAAAGAGCTGTCCTTATGAACAGTGTAACAGTGACCCTACAGCATTGATGCACAATGCCAGACCTATAGGGTCTGCACCGTGTCTTCCACTGAACTAACCATACTACTAAATGCTTTATGAGCTGCGTTAGGTGTGTCCAAGCAGGAAAAAAACATGTTAAAGATGTACTAGGGATCGAGAAATACTGTTTTCCAGCGAAAGCAATCCTAGTAAACAAATCACAAGTGGATTTTTATTTTTAAGGACTTTTATTTTCTGACAGACAAAAGACTTTTATATTGAAATCCTAAATATTCTTCCGGGTTTCAGTTTAATTATTTTCAAGCGTAAAAACGGACCTTTACGGATTATTAAACTCAAACTGTAGACCGGATGACTTAGTATTTTGAATTCTTCATTTAAACGCCTTAAATAAAAGCATACAGGTCTAGAATACATGCTCTTTCATCAGAAAGTACTCTGAACTGTGTAAGTGCCTGAACGCGCCTCAGCGGGCTCTGGTCACATGACACGCGCGTCAGCTGACACGGCTGGAGGAGGAAAGCGGAGCAGAAGACATCATGATTAAACTGCTCGAAAAACTGTCTCCGGCAGAGTGTCCGAAAGTGAGTAACACCACGCTGATGTTGGATGCAGTCCATAAACATACTAGAAGCAGTATTTAGCGACAGGCCTTAATTTAGACGTGGTGCAGAGTTCATAATAACATCCCTGTAGTCGGTGGACGTGTGGCTGTAATGACTGACTGGCTGTCAGAGATGCAGGATGTGGTTATTCAGTTAAGAACCTGGAGGACCAGCGTCCAAAGTGGACTGCACAGCTTGGAGATGTCTTGCTCTTAAAAATGTGGCTCTTTAAGGGGTCTTCAGGGGTCACTCAAATAACCCATTGCATGATTAAAGTAGTCTTTGCTTCATGAAAGCGTTCTTCAGATGGAGTGATAATGTGCTGTAGAGGGTTCTGTGTGGACCCCTTTTGAAAGAAGTTCTGGTATGGCTATAATGTATGCTTATAACAAAAGAGAAACCGTTTTACACATAGAGCCCTCCACAGTACATTATCCATTAATAAAAAAAACAGTAATCATGCAGAGTGTTTTTATGTGTTCATGGTTCTTTATAGAAACATTGTATTTGCTAAACCCTTATGCAACCCATTTTTTAAGTGCAACTTAACAGATGAGTTGAAGCAGGTGTGTTTAAGCAGGGAAAACTCTGCTGGACATTAGCCCTCCAGTATCAAAACTGAGCACCCCTGTGTTTCTGGTGCTACTGATAATACAGATATTCTACTGAAAAATCTAGAGCCAGGTTTTGAATCTTTTTTGAATGTGGTAGATCAGGATGAGGATAGGCACTTCTGGTAGATAGTGTCAATATTAATTAATATGAAGAAATTGTTTGAATTTACTTTGTTTCTTGTTGGAATCAGGAAAAAAAAATAATTTACATCCTTTATAAAAGAAAAGAAAATACTTTTTGTTCATTGTTCACGTCAATCTCTTATGCTTGTCTTTCTTCGATATTGTGTCATTCCTACTTTTCCAGCTCCTACACAGATTTGTGGATGGACTGTGTGGCCGTAATTACCCAAAGCGAGTGGAGTACGGTGAAATATGGAGTCTGACTGAATGGGGGGAATTAATGAACTCTCTCTCCAAACTATTCCAAGTCGCTGTTGGGAGAACGTGTTCGGATCAGGAGGCTAGTTTCTGAATAGTATCTTTAGAGCAAACCATTTTGTGTTTTCTATGTTTGTATATATGATGTACATATTTATATATGTTTTGTATTGTTTATATTGTTGTCTGTAGGTAAAAGAACTGTTAGGTGATTTGAACTCTGCACATGCTGACGCTATTCTGCAGAGTGTGCATGCCAGGTGGGAGGAGATCAGACAAGCTTTGGTGGACCGAACCAATAGAATCTCCAGCACACAACTACAGGACTTCAACTGGCAGATAAAAGTACACACTACATGCTTTTAAGTGAACCTTGCACTGTATTAGCTTTTTATTGGGAACTTGCTATTTATAAAACTTATACTAAAGTATTTTTGTAAAAATGGGTCATTGCTAAAGTCTACACCAGTTCAAGCCAAAAACTTATTTAAGCATTAAAACAGATATGCATAATGTCTGTGTTCCCATTTTTAAGTGGTCACTTTATGCATCTTGCGTATCAGGATTATGTCTGGATAAGTCACGCAGAGACAAATTTGTTTGCTCAGACCACTTTAGGAGGTGTCCTAAGAGCAATTCTGAATGTTGCTTAAGTGACATTTCATAGCACTGTAAATATATCTTTCTTTCTGAGACACATTCCACAAACCCTTCCCGCTTACAAAATAAACTCCTGTCCTGGGCATGTGATCCGTGTCCACCAGGAAGATAATCATGAAGAGCGCACATGGTTTGGGACACACCAAACAAAATGCCTAATAGCAGTACAGACAGACACTACTTCATATAGCAGATTTGCGTGTTCCATCCCACACAGTAATCAGACTTTGATCTGACTAACTGGAGACGCATTTGGCTACCAAGCATAGAGCATGTGGCTAAAATGTCATCTGTATACTAGTCACATAAAGTGACCAGGTGTAAATGGTGTCTATGTGTATCATAGTCAAAGCAGCAATACTTAACTTTAGATTATCTGCCTGAGGTATATACATACACACACACACACACACACACACACACACACACACACACACACACACACACACACCAGCAGCGATCTGATCTAGGGTTCATTAAGAAGTTAACGGAGACCCTATTGTATAGCTAATATATGTAGCATTGAGTAGGATTACCATGATGAACCAATGAGACCTGATCTTGCAACTGTGTTCTTGCTCTTGGATGTTTGATAAATATGGGCCTGTGTATTTCTGTGCCATGTTCAATCCCTCTTTCCTTTGTTTCTAGCTTGCGTTATCCAGTGATAAGCTGTCATCTTTAAACACTCCTCTACTGAACCTGAGCCTGGACCTGAAAGAGAATGGAATCCAGAGAGCTGTAAATATAGAAATGAACAAAGAGGAGTTACACACCCTCATCAGTGCATTAGAGGCTGCTAATAAGGTACTAACTGTTTTCTCTTTCTCTTTTACTTACATGCACATGACTGCAAACTTGTTCGTGCAGTGCACTTGTTACTCCACTAATTCTGTTGTGTGCTCTTGTAGGTGGTACTACAGTTGAAATAAACACAACACACGACCAGCTGTAGTTCTCAGTCCATTAACGAGGCATCTGTGAGTGCACTTCAGAGGCCAGGAGATGTGGTTATTTCTGCCACACCCCAACTGTACAAACAGAACGAGACTCTAGCAGTCTACTCCTGCTTTTTTCATTCTGGACTTTTTAATGTGCATATATGTACATGTTGAGACTCGTGTATGGGTTGACCAAAGACTGTCTGTTGGCATTACAGCATACAGCTGTTACTACCACTTGGTAATTTGCATGCTGTGTGCAGTTAAAAATGTTTAAAAGCCGCGGGAGAGTTCTGACTGAGTCTGAGTTTTTTTGTTTTGCTTTTGTTTATAATTCTAGAACAGAATATTTCTTATGTAATGTAAATCACTTGTTTAACTGTCATTCTTAAATTCTTTTTTTAAACACGAATAATGTAGCTAATGGTTACTCTTTCCTTATTATGCTGAGAGAAGGACTATTTACCAAGTTCTTCTCTGAAAACAAGGGCAAGAATCTTTTCTGTAGCACTTCAACAATACAGTTTAACCACTTCCCTGTGTATGTTACTATGTTTCGCTCTTTACTGGGATTTTCAGTTCCGTGCCACATTTTGCTTTAGGAGAGGAAGGCGAGCAGGCATGCGTAACAGATTAAACCACAGTAAAAACGACTGTTTGATTCTGAAAATCTGACTCCAGTCAACTGCAAACGCTTTAGACTGTCTGCTTTTTTAAGTAGGTTTAATTGTAAGCTAATTAATCACCATGAATATTTCATAATTTTTGCTTTCCACTATGTCTAAATACTTTTTGAGATTGCCCAAATCTACCATGCTACCCAGTCCCAAATCTACCATGCTACCCAGTCCCAAATCTACCATGCTACCCAGTCCCAAATCTACCATGCTACCCAGTCCTAAATCTACCATGCTACCCAGTCCCAAATCTACCATGCTACCCAGTCCCAAATCTACCATGCTGCAGTGTTTTGTTCCAACCTTCTTTAAACACACTGGATTTGGGTAGTGAAGGCTCTTCACAAGTTTCTGAATATTCCAGCCAGATGTGATGGATCTGAATTCTCCAGGGTGATTTCCTGGACCAGGACCAGGCACTCTTGGCATAGTGTATGTGAGAATTTCTTCAGCATTGAAAATTGGGGTGGATTATTGTAGGGAGGTTACAGACTGGTGGTGGAAGGAACCAGATGTCTGAAGATTTTGAAAGCTGATGTTCTGTAAGCTCCCTCAAATAATATTTATTACATTAAATGATTAGACATATGCTTAGACATATGCTTAGACATATGCTTAATGTTCCTGAACAGGCATAGACAGCATACAGTGTCTGGAAATTTAGATGACAGCATGAGTACAGAAAAGTAAACTGCTAAATTTATTTCCAACAAAAAACAAACACAGAAAAGAGATACTGTTACCACATTCAACCAAAAGCATTCCTTAAATCTGACGACAATGATCTTGAGTAACAGTCTGTTGTTAAGTCTTTGGTGGGGTCCTGACTGTATAATTACTTTTGCACATATTTCAAATAGGAAATGATATCCAGTATATGTTTAGCAAGCATGTTACATTCACATCCATTATATCCAATATTGAGTCTAATGTTCTAGCAGTTGAGAGGATCATTATTTCATTTCTTATTGGGGTCTTCTTTACAAAGGGGGATGTTCATCTTGCTTAATATGTTCCTAAATGTCAAGAGTTAAAAAAAGAGTTTCCCATCATAGCATTTGTAGAGTTCAGTTGTGATTTGCCTGAGATTAGATTTTTAATGCTGTCTGCAAATTCCTCAAGCGTAAGGGAGGCATTCAGCAGGTTTCTGTGCTACTTTTTTAAAGAGGGAAGACCAGAGGATGTGGAGGAATGCCCGTGTATCCTGCTCATCTGGGCATGACTGAGCATTACAGTGACTCCCGAAATACATTATTCATAGTGGCAGGATCAAGAACTAACATGCTTTCTTTACTTCTCGCTGCCTGTATTGCACTCAAAGTCTCTCTCTGTATTCAGTGTCTTGTTGGTGTCTTTCCTAGACTATTTCAATCCTCATACTGTTTCTGTCTAGCTCTGAAAAGCAAAAGCTTTAAAAAGATCAAATGGAACTAGAAGAGTCAGTGACTGTTTGAGGGGCAGGGGCAAAAAAAAATAAAAAGGGCATTTAAGGGACAACACAGGCCCCCACCAGCACAAAAGGCTATGATGCATGTATAATGTATGATGAAGCCCAACTCCATAGGTTGAGCTTTACATGCCCTTTTCAACAAGCCCTGGATCGCATTTCCAACTTTCAAGGAACTTTTATGGTCCCTGAAATCACCAGGCTTCTCACCTGGTGTCTTCTCTGTGAATCACTGACACACCTTCAATAAATGACTCTCCCTACATCACTGACTTGCCCTTAATAATTGACTTTACATGAATCACTGACTCTCCCTCTATCTCTGACTTTCCTGTCATCACTGGCTCTCCCTCTATCTCTAACTTTCCTTTCATCACTAATTCATGCCCAATCACTGATTTGCCCTCCATTGCTGACTCACCTTCAATTACTGATTTACCCTTAATCACTGACTCGCCCACCATTACTGACTCTCCAGCTATCACTGACTTGAACTCTATCACTGGCTCTTCTTTCATTACTGGCTTTCCATCTATCACTGATTCATCCACAATCACTGATAAACTCTCAAAGGACAACAACATTAGGACAATAAATAAAGGATCTGGATGGCGTGTGTAACTGAGTGTTAAAAGGTGATGTTTTGTCTAATACTCTGCCTTCAGCAAGCAGACAGTGGGCTGTTACCCTCTTGCTATGAGGGTGGTTGCTGTTGGTTGCAATAATTAAGAGTTATTAAGAGTGTTGCCAGCGGACTTGAATCATTGCTATAAAAGACTAATTTCTATTTTTAAAAAATTGTTACTCAACAACAATTGTACAGAAACCGAACAAAAACACACAAGATCTGACTGAACATTCTGGACTTGGAACAGTGTTGTTATCTTGAAATCTGTGGGATGAGTTAATGGGCAAAAATCCAGTAGTAATAAGAAAAGGAATAGAAATTGGATAATAATCCCAATAAAAGTGCATTGCTTGCTCATTACTATTTAAACTCACTCACTGATCTTGGTATTCTGGTTAGAGTACTCAAGCTTGCCGTACATGCATTCTGATTCAAGGTCTTATAAGAACAGTAAAAACGTTTGATGTAGTATTTAAACATTGTAAAACCTTTAAAACATATTGTTTCCTCTCCAGCCCATAAAATACATATACAGAAACTAAGCAGTTAAGCAGTTGTTTTGAATTCACTGTTTCTGTGATGTTACAAAAACCAGCACATTTGCATCTTTTCATTGAGTCCACAGTAGTTTAGTCCAGTCCAGTAAAATTAAAAGCAGTGTTTGAATTTGAATGAATTTGAACGAAGAGGTTGAAAAGTGATCATGTAAAAATGAATTATTCGTAAATTATAAAAAAAGTATATAGATATATATTTTTAAAAAGGTTCCCAGTCTACAAATTCTCTTTAAAGAAGCTATACTCAGTGGACTTATGCTGCATTGTAGCCTGGCTGTGAGCACATTTGAGTTACATGCAATTGACACACTATGCTGATAGATGCTTTTTGCAGATAAAGCGCTGCTCAATACTGAGCAACAGATAATATGTCAAAAGATGAGCAGGTCTCATTTGGTTGGAGTCTTCTTTATCATCTTTCCTCTCTGCACTGGCAGGTCCTTTATTTTCTGTTGAGTGTCAGATCGGTTCATTAGTCCAGCCCCCAGGAGAAGCAAAGCCATCTGAGTGTGTGACGGGGCAAGAATCAATTCTTAAATAAACTGGTGTTTCGCCCCTCAGCCCATCTGCTTCAGCCCACAGCTGTGTAATATAGATGTTCTGTTCCGCCAGCAGAGACTAATCTAAGTAAAGAATTGTCTAACTGTAACTCCAGGCTAGGGCAAAGAGAGCTGTTATTGTCAAAGAGCATTATGATGGAAAAGATAACATGCTCTAGCAGATGTGTCACAGCTGTATGAGTGTCTAGTAATGAGTGTTGTTCTATAAAGCACTCCACAATACATAATAAACAGGAAATAGCCTTTAAAGCAAAACTCCCTAGACAGGTTGCCAGTCCATTATACCTGTATACAATTCCATATACAGAAATAGCTGAACAGTTTAATTACATAGTTAACATCCTCTACTCAAAACAAATTTGAATATATAATTTCTTTTTTTTCATTTTTTGCTTTAGTTTATGTTTGCCCAATTATTTTTTTCCCTAAATATGTTACAAATGTAACTACAAATGTCAATAGCAAACAAATGTTATAAAAAAAGAATAAAAAATTATAAAAATGTGCAGAGGTGTTTTCTTTTTAGAGGATGTGTTAACTTCGCTAAGACAAAGTCATTTGACCAGGGGTGCACAAACGTTTGCATACAACTTAGAAAGGAAATATAAGAAACATAAGCAGAAAATAAAATAAAAAACATTTCTAATTAAAGCCAATGAGCACATGTTTTTGGCACCCGTGTTTTGACTTCTATCATATTGCTGCTGTCCAAAGAATATCAGGTATCTCCAAAATATCAGTTTTTATTGACTTACATTAACAGTGTCCTCTTCTGTAACGCCGGCATTTTGGGTTTTCTGTGTTTTTCTAAACAGACACTGCAGATTTGGCATGTACAGATAAGGTACAGATTTTTCTATCATAGAACATAATATCCAACAGAGAGACAGGAACAACAGCATAGACTCACAGATCACAAGAGGAACTGGTCTGGTGAAAGAGTTTATTTGAATCCTTCAAAATTTTTAATGGTTTAAGACAAAGGATTCTTAAGAACAACTGTGCTTACTGTTGTAGGCGTTCACACACATTTCTCTCAGTCTCACTCATACTTTCCTCTGTCCCAGTCATTCATGCCGGTATCAGTATGGGAGCACAAAGCTAAAGAGCATGAATGCAGTTTACAGCTATGTTACACAATCAGCTTTGAAATCTTGTTTAAAAGAGACCCCCAGCGCCTTTCTTTCTTTTTTTGGCATACTGCTGTGGTAGAAAACCCCAGGCCAGTTATCATCAATGAAGGTTATGTTTCTCACTTCACTGTGTAGTTTGAGTATTTATAAGCTTTACATAGGTGAGTGTACAGACATGCATATTCTGCCATAACTCTGAGTGTGTATATGATTGTATACGTAGGCCTGTCACCATCACTACATATCTCCCTCGCAAAAGCAGCGCAGATTAATATTTATTTATCCATGAATGCTATTTTCTAGATTGTTAATGGCATCTTCAATACATGAACTGAGATCTTACACATCTCTGCTTTTGTCTTTTGTTGCAAAGTAAAAATGAACTTTTTCCACCAAACTTGGGCGAGTATTCAGATTGACAATGTTTAATAGTACGCTGTAAAGTTTTTTCAGAGCTATTATGGGCAGAGTTATAGTTGCTGGACTATGAGGGTCCAACTAGGTCACCCTAAGGCAGATCAGTACAGGGTGGAGCCGGTAAACAGTGACCTTTCCCTGAATCTGAGTTCAGTCTATTTTTCACATATTGTCATTATAAATGTATTTAATTTGGATTCAGAGTCATTTAGGGGGTCCAAGAAGTTGCTATAACAACTTTAGAGATCAGGTTTGAGGGCATATTAATGTAATGTACACTTCATTTTCTTTTGCCAATCTTTTCATTTGCATTACTAAGTTGGTTCACCAGACAAGCCAATTGTAATTGCTGTGTATAATCAACGGAAGAAAAAGACAAATTGTTAATTGCAACTATTTAAATAGCAACTAATCATTTGCTAAAATGTTGTAATCATGACAGGCCTTTGTGTATGTGTTGGGGTCATGTCTCTATTTATAAAATGCCTCTCTATCTGGCAAATGAGCCATTAAGACAGCCATTCCTAAAGCTGCTCTTCATAGATTGTCACTGAAATGCTGGAATGTTGCTCTAGTAACTACTCATTAACACTTCTATGCGATCTATAATGTCAAAACAGAGCATCATAAAAAGCCAGAGAGAATAATCTTGTCAAGTTATCATGGTAACCTTGAGTTTTTCTTTAGAAAAGTTCATTAACTGCCGCTGATGCTGCTTGTTAAACCCTGTAAGATGTCACAATTTTGTTTCGAAGGCACAAATTGAGCCAGAAGAAGAAGTAACAGCACGCTCATTAAATCTATCTGCTTTTTTTGTTTATATATATATATATATATATATATATATATATATATATAAATATATATATATATATATATATATATATATATATATTTAAAAAAAAAATTTTGTGGTGAGCCTGGGTACCACATAAGTCACAGTGCATGTGTTTAAAGCTAAACAAAGCTAAAGTAAAGAAAGATAGACACTCAAGTCACAAATCATCTACAGTAACATACATTTCTAGCAGAGGATGCATCCTCTCTGAGGTCATGGTGGTTTATTTTAGTGGTATGTACCCAGCGTGGAGTTTGTGGTTCACTTACTTACTGTCAAAACACAACTTTTTGAATGAATAAAAATGAAAATGAATAAAAATGGATCATTTTGTCCTCTCAGCCTCCAGATGTGTCACACACAAAAAGATTTTGTCTGTATAAACTCAAGCCCCAAGAATGACTCCTGGAAATGTTCATCAAAACTTGCTTGACAAGGCCTGGGCTATATCTAAAAATAATAAGCAAAAGTTGTTAAAACAACTGTTTAACAAAAATTGTTTAAAAAAAATCAGGATTAGTGACAATATCACCTCATAGCCTTGGCCGCAGCTTAGACTAAGCTTCTACTCTATTTTTAGCTTGGTGTTTTTTTTTTCATGAACTGGTCTTTAATGAACACCTTAATAAAAAACAGCCCCTTATTTATTTATATAATTATTAAACAATTGGTTTCTTAAATCTGTTGCACTGAAGTTACTGCAAACTCATTTATAAGCTTCTGCTGGGGTGGGCTCATAGTGACTTGTGTTTTATTATCTTCCCCTGCTGGAGAAACTTTTTAATACTGCAATATGTGATCGAAATTGGTACCAAAGGCTTGTTAGCTTGCTTTACATATTTTAAAAAATGAAGAAACATTCATTGTACTGTAAACGGTCATTGTACTGGGATTGTTCCATGAACGGAACATCCAATTTACAACTTTTAGTTGTTAATTACTTACTACACATACTCATCTTTCTTGAGGTTTAAAAGGCTATGATTCAGAGTGGTTTGAAGTGACAAGATTTAGTTTTATAGAAAAAAATAGGAACCAGATATTAAATTATATTCAAAAGATCTATCATAGAAAATTATTACACACAATGCTTCCAAATACACTGCCAGATACCTCAGACATTGTTTTCAGGGTTTTGAGAAGCCGAAAACCTTCCTGACTTTCAATGTAAGTCAATGTAAAGAGCTTTTATACCAGGGGATTTTGAAGCAGTTCTATTGGTCTATTCATTATAAAACAAAGTGGACAAAATGTGAAGCACTTTTAATAAAACAGACTGTGATCAAGATAAACTACAGTGCCAGGGTTTCCCTAATATGTAGATAAAAAATTACAGAAGATAAGTAGGAAGTAGTGGTGTTTTTGCATTGGTGTCCTATCAGCTTCTAAAAGCCTTCTTGTTCCTTGGTTGACACAAGGACTGTAATTTTAAGGATGTGGTAGACCACATTTCTTTACATAAGGCAAACCCCCACTCCACCATCACCTCTTATTACCTTGTGTTTTAATTAAAACTTGTCAGATAAAGTATTACAGTAATGGTGGTGAATACTGAGGAGACAGAGCTGACTATTGTCAGTGTGGCTAGCACGGCGGCTAACACAGCAGCCAAAGCATCTGGAAATTAAAATTGAAGTGAGAAGCCGTTTTTTTACATCACTAATCGCAGTTACACAGTTAACATTACTGGGGGCCGGCAGTTGGTGGGTGGGCATGGGGGTGTGTCGGTTGGTTGCGCAAATAGTGTCAGAGTGGGGAAATCCACTGCCACCTATATAAGCCCTAACAGTACATACAAAAACTGAGACACATCACCGGTCTTGGACGATAATAAATAATATTTGCTAATATCTGGTTCCTATCACAGCCAATTCAGATTCAAATTAATCAAGTTTCTCTAGAATCTAACAGTAAATCTTAATTTGTATCTTAACTATTAAATTATGCAGAACTTTTGCTGAAACTTGCTGAAATTCCCATTTAGGTTCTGGGAACACAGCAGAGACATAAGACAATTTACTCTACACTATGTTAACAGCATCTCGTGGAGTTCCCAAGGGGCTGTTCTAACAAACAAAAGGACATTGTGTTCCCTCACAATAACTTTGCATTCGCTTGCAAATGTTTTTGACGTTACTTGTCAGTCATCACCGATATCAGGTGACTTCGCCCAGGCCTAATGATGACGCCATCTTCTTAATGTCAAAATGAAGGCCTCATCAATGTTGAGAAACATTTTAACATATGTTGATTAGTAAACTGATCGATACCTGTATACTGTATGTCAGCTGATTTGTCTGCTGTAAGAAACTGGGTACAACAACAGCTAAGCGTGACTGTGAATGAGCAAACGAGTAAGTACTAAACAAAGTGCACAAGTGTTGGCACACACACACACACACACACACATACAGGCACACTGACAAGACTCAAAAGCTGCAATGTCCTTTAAGTCTAGGAATGTCCCAGTCTTGCTTTCCTCTGTTCACAGTGATACCTCTGTGAACGTGATTCCACTGCGAACGCCCTTGTTGTGAAATGCACTCTGATTTAAAGTAGAGCGAATTTCAAAACGCTGGTACATACAATAAGGGCTAACTTTATGAGACAACTGAAGCTGAAAGGCCAAAAAACACTTTTAAATGCTGCTGGGTTGAGCCTGGGTCTTGCTTTGGGGTCTCTGAGCTGTGGTGCGTTCATGCGCGGTGTGTGAAGAGGTGAGTTTCTTCACTGCACAAAAAAAAGCCTTTACACACCTGCTACACCCCTGCAGACCACTGTCACTCCAAGCAGAGGCCATCAACGTAAAGTGCTGAATTCCAGTGCCCTATTTAAATCAAACGTAAACTATACTATCTATGATTCAAGAGCTTACAGAAGGCAGGATAAAATCAACTTGAATTGCTGCTTTAAAATCATAGATTCCTAATTTTTATATATGCATTTATTTGTCACTATATTCCAACATATTTACAGAGAAAAAGACCACGTTTGTGACCAAAAAGTCACAAGCGAATGATTGTTGAGAAAGCCTGGCCCGACCTGACAAGTGAACGCTGAGCCAAGTGCACCACTGCCCCCTAGTGGACATAGTAAAGCCAGTACACCAGGTTGAAGAAGGTGTAGGTGATGGGGAAGATGACACGGGACCACTTGTCAATGGCATTCACGTCCGTCAGGTCCGGAATTTTCACCTTCAGCTGAGAGGCCCGCCTCCTCAAGCGGCTCTTCTTGTGCGTGATTGGTCGTTCCAGGGAAGCGGTGGGCCGGCCGTAGAGGTCGCGACCTGTCAGCGGCTTGCGGTACTGGATGCTGGCGCTGTCGTAAGAAAACATGGTGTTCCGAGGGTCTCCAAGACTGCCTAGCATCTCAGCACCTGTGAGGCGCAGATCAAGGTTGGTGAGTGGGATGTTTCCATGGGCATCCACCTTTTGGAAAGAACAGGAGAAAGAAAGACGGTGTTTAGGAGAGCAAAGTTAAAAGAGAACAATGACTGGCAAGAAAAGGGGTCTTAAAGAGGCCAGTCAGATTTTTACTGGGGCAAGTGCACCGGTGGCGCCACCCCTGGTGCCAGGCCACACCTTCTGTGCTTTTTAGACACTCATTTACTTTAAAATGTAGCAAAGATATAGCCTGAAATTTTCTAAAATCATGACTGACTGCTACCAAACTGGGAATAACATTTCATATTGTCACTACTCAAACAAAAAAATCATATCTTCATTTTTTATTTACAATTTTTTCTATATCATTTAAACACAGCAGCTGTTCTTTATTTACTGTAAAAGTTTCATGATGAATGGACCAATAGAAATGCTTTAAAATCAACTAGAATAAAACCTCTTTACATTATCTTATATTGAAAGTTAAGAACATTTTTGGTCTCTCTTATAAAATTACTCTCTTATTTTTTTTGGACAGTGATGAGGTCCATAATTAAGTGGACACCGTAGTGGAAATGGAATGAATCGTTAACTATGTGGTTAAAGTGCCGAAAGTCTATTTGAGAGTATTTACATCTGTAGTGTCTGAAACATATACAAGAAACAACACTGTAGGTCCTACATCTGTATGATCAATGGATTTTATCACTGCTGCTCCATTTCTTTTTCTCCATTCACCTCTTCAATTAAAATCATCACATCTACAGTCAACAATAAACAGTACTGTATATACTTAAATATGAATCTGCTGATCTTACCACCTGGACTTTGTTACTCTCCAGCATGCTCTTCTCATTGTTGCTCTTAGCAGCTTTCTCTGCCACCTTCTTCTGTAGATGCGGGCCTCGGCCAAAGAAAATGTAGTTGACAAATGCATATTCAAGCAGGGCCAAGAAGACAAAAACAAAGCAGCCCATTAGGTAGATGTCTATGGCCTTTACATAGGGGATCTTGGGAAGAGTCTCTCGTAGATGAGTGTTGATGGTAGTCATGGTCAGCACAGTGGTGATTCCTGCAGATACATAGCACGAGTTGTAACTGTCATGTAATTGTCATGTAATAATCCTAGTTTGCAGTGAATCTTAAAACTCAGGAATTTAGGGTAAATTATTTATTTACAGTTCATTGAAACTCTGTCAATTCTGTCAATGCTGCAAATGTAAACATTCTAAAACGTTCAATGGATACACTTGTGTTTATTAGCTGAAAAGATTATATTTATTTTTATGAAAAGCTATAAAAGCACAGTTGCATACAAATGTTTGGGCACCTCTGGTGATACAATATGTTTTTTGTTAACTTATTGGAAAAAAATAAAACATTCAAAGGGCAGTGTGGAACATGTATTATGTTGTGGGGGTTTTTTAGCAAATAAGCAGTAATTGTCTTCTAGAATAGAAGAAAACTTATTAAAAAATGGAATTTGTTGCATATGACTTTACATAGTCTTTAATTCTGTCACTTTTTGCTGAAAAGAAACAGGAAAAAGTCCATCCTTAATGTGAATTGTGTGTAAATGCAATTCTTTATGGAATTGGGAAGTTTCTCTAATTGCATTTAAATATATTTATAATATATCTTAGCTTCTAAGAGATAATAACGGTTCTGTATGATATGTGATGTAATATTTTTCAGTAACAGTATTAAGTATTGTACAGTTGCTCCACACCCAGTCACACACACCTAGAGCTACCCGTGCAGCAGAGGCATCATAGTTGATCCAGAAGGAGACCCAGGACAGGATGGTGATCAGGTTTGAGGGCATGTAGGTCTGTAGGATGAAATATCCAATGTTTCTCTTTAGCTTAAAACTCAGGGACAGACGAGGGTATGACCCTAAGAGAGAGAGAGAAAGATAGAGAGAGAGAGAAAGAAAGAGAGAGAGAGAGAGAGAGAGAGAGAGAGAGAGAAAGAGAACAATGTCTGTGGGGGACACATTCACAACAAACATGTGCTGACATAATTTTGGAGCTCAGACAGACTCACATCCAAACCACCACTGACCGAGTGCTACAGTAACATTACACTCCTTCTGCTAACATGAATGTTTTAGTTCAGATGATGAAACTGACACATTTGGCAGATTTTCATTTTGAGCACCTTTCAAGACACCAAATTATGTCCAAACATTTGCTGACCAAGCATTAAAGCAATGTTATAATCATTTCATAGTCCTTTCATAAGCAGGAATACAATTACATATACAGTGGAGTTCATTAGTCATCTTCATCATGTGAAGAACATTCTGGATTAATATCTGTAATACACCATGTTTCTTTTGACTACTGTTGTTGTGTCTGTGAAAACAGACAGTTTACTTTAAAATGTGTTCCAAAATTATGCAAGAAAACTAAATACACTCTCAACATTTGGCTACTTTTCAGCTTCCTTATTCTTTCTATTATTTGTCTACTTCTTTAAAGAAGTGTCTGAGAGGTTCTCTAAGCAAGCTGAGCAATTTCTGCACAATGTTGTAGTTAAAATTTAAAATATTTTGAAATGTTTATATTTGACAGAATGGAAATTATGGAGAAAGTTCCTAAATTGCATGAGTTACTTTAATACTAAACGTTCATGGAATATGCAGGACTAACGCATTTTGATTCCGCACCCTCATAGGCACACAATGTATATTGTAACAAAATGATATTAGGAGAAGTTACTGAATATTAGGTCTACACGATTAACAACTGAAGAATAAATTACCTGTGGCAAATACCACCTTCTTAGAAAGAGTTTTATAGTCAATGATGGAAAATTGAGGCAGCTCAATGTTGTCCACTCCTGTTACTGAACTCCCCTCCTGCCAGTAAAACTCAATGTCATCTGTGGTGTAGCCATCTGAGAAAAAGATAAAGAGAGGGAGGTAGAGGAATGAGGGAGAGAATTTAGGTACATACACTTAGCAAATGACTAGAAGCAGATTATTTCTGACTTCTGTGGACCTTAAAAAACAGCTTGTAAGAAAACTACAAACTGGCTGAGACGCGGTTGATGTACATCCAGCCAAAGCTATAGATTTATATAGCTTCCCTGTGGTGCTGTGTCAAATGCATTGAAACGCGCCTGGAGTTGTTATGCACTTGTGCATTTTTTTAAACCCACCAAACCGAGCACCACCTTCCTGCAGTCTGCAGCACGTACTCTTGGGGCGAGTGACACTAAAAGCCATTATAAACTAGTTTACACTGAGGGTCCTGTGTACATTAAGAGCAATGTGTAATGCAGAAACGTTCTAATGTGCTACATAACTATGAAGTCTATGTATAATAATATTAATTTCTATTTAATAATTTGAATTATTATGCTATATAAAGATAATAGCGGTGCTACATAGACATCTGAAACTAATATTGTTAATATATGTCCTCTATTATCCAGGATATGTCCTCTTTTTGGGACACTTACAAAAAGTCACATGTATCTGAAGTGTTTATAAACTGAGGAATGAATAATGCATAATGTGTTATTACACGTGACATAAATCAACCAAGGTGCTCATGAAATAATTTTCTCGTAATCATGTTTTCACAAATGGTCGTTCTTTTTCACATGTATTCATGTACGTATGTATGTAGACCTTAATAATGTGTCCAGCCAGAATTTCTTAATTGCCTATTTGTGACCAAATGTTACTGCTGACATGACCTCAAATATATTCATAACACTGACAACTTTATCACAGCCCTATATAAAAAACATGCTAAATATTTGACAGTTTGAATTTCAGACTCTGACATGTGGATATACTGGCTAAATCTGGCTGTGAAGCTCATGCTCAGCTCTCCTGTCACACTTCCAGGAAAGAGACAGAAAGAGTTCCTCTTGTCTGGGCACTAAATCAGTGTGTGATTGCACCGTGCTGAAACAGTGGGAACAGCTCTGTGAGAACTCCTCATTCAGGCTGAACTGACAGGATTTTCCTTCCCCACAGAGTTCCGCCACTTATCTAAAGAAGAACACTGCACTCCAGCACATTTCAGCTTAATTATGGAACAGAGGCTTATTATGTTCCTCTCTCCTTCTTCTTCATCCAGTTTTATCATAGGAGACATGAGCAAAGAGAGTGACTACGATCACAACTGCACTTTTGTTCACAAGTAGCCAAACACCTGTTTGTCCACTACTTCTTCTGAAATCAAGGGTATTAATTGAGAGTTTGTCCTGACTTTAGTGCTGTAGCAGAGTCTCCTGGTTAGGTGTTACACCTAATGTTGCTGCTGGGCACTTGATTGCATTTCAGTTGAATGAAAAGTTTATTCAAGTTCAATCCAAAGGTATTGGATGGCTCTCCTAAACTCCTGCTCCACTGCTCCATAGCCCAATGCAAGTGAGCTATAAACTACTCTTGGTATTGTACTTGGGAGATTTTTGATTTGTATATTGGGAGACCCCAACATACTCAGGGCAGTTTATTTTATTCTGGTGTCCTGAGACCTGACTACATTGAGGCCCCTAAAAATCACATCCCTATCAGTTCATTTGACATTGATGAACATCAGAATAACAAATCCTTGTTTTTTGTTTACTTTTCAAGCCATCATCTGTGGTTACGGAAATATAAGGTTAAAAATGACCTGCCTGCTGTCATCTTACCCAACGCTAAAATATATTTCACATAAAATGACAAGCCTCCAAGCTATAGATTTATTTGTCCACTTTTTGTGGACATTTTTTGGCCACTCCACTGCCACTTTATCACGTCCGTTCCTCTGATCTTATAATCAACAAGTTTCCATTATGTTCCTCTTTAAAGATGCACAAACAATTATAAAGGAGGTCTTCAATTAATTTCATTCTTATTCTCCACGTACATTAAACAGGGAAAAGTCAAGTCAGGACAAATTATTAGAAAAGCAGTTTCCATTGTTCATAGTTCAATAATTGGGACTCCTAACAACTGTGTAAGACCTGGTAGACCACCAAACCGATCACCACCAGATAAACGTATAGCTTTCATCTTTAGGAGGGAGGAGAAAATCAAGCTCCACTCTTGCTTCAGATCTGAAAAAATCCACAAGTGTCTCTGACCATCCGTCCACAGTAAGGAGAAGACAACTCAACACCATGGGTCTACAACAGGGGTGTCTAGTCTTATGCGCGAAGAGACAGTTTTGCTGCAGGTTTTCATTCCGAGCAAACAGAAACTCACCTGGTTCCACTTGTTTAATTAAGTAGTCTTCAAACAATCGATTGCTTTGTTGCAGTGAAATCCTGCAGCAACACCTGCACATTGTGAAAAAAGATTTGACAACCCTGTTCTATAAGGAGAACTGCCAAGAAGCTGTTACTAAGACAAGAAACTTTTGTACTAAAACATAAAAAATGGACATCTGGATAGATGTGACTAACGTTTATGGACCTAGGAGTGTAAATGTATGCTGTTTGGATGAAACATAGGGCAGTATGTACATCACTGAGGCAATGGAAGACTATTTGAACCATCAGCCAAGCATGGTGGAGCAGCAGTGCAAGTATGGGACATATAAAAACATTGGGAGTTGGTGATTTGATTTTGGCTCAATTAATCATGTGGATGAGTAGGTCAAATCTAAATGAATAAGCACACTGACAGCATTGGCCTATCATAGGCATGCAGGCAATCAGCTAAGCCGTCATCTGATTGAGATCAGTTGATAACAGCAGGTGATTACGCCCTGAGTTTGACTTCCTGCCAGAAATAATGCTATGCTCAATTTCTTTAAAAAGCTCAAATAAACTAGAAATAAACAAATGGATGGCATCTGGCATTTGCACACCCATAAACAGAGCTTCCTGCAAAACTATAGATGATCTAAACATACAAATGCTCATCAACCAAAGCAATTGTTTATTTTCTGTTTTTTTTTCAGCATTTTCTTTTATTCCATTTGCTCTAATGCTCATGTGGACAGCCCCTAACCTGCAGCTCAAGGATCTTTTTGCCACTATTTAGAATGCAAGCTTTGGAAAAGCAGACTGATCAGCAGTGTGAGTTCATTGGTAGTCATCCACATGTTCTTGTCGGTCTCGTAAAATCCTGGGAGAAGGATGAAAATGTCCTGCTTGGTGTCTGCTGTGATGTTGGTGCTGCGGTTTTCTCCTGCATGTTGTGATTTGTGTCTCCGATCGCTGACATGACAGTAGCCTCACAGCGCTACAGCTGTCTGCTCAGCAGAGCACATGCCCAATTACAACCACTGTCCATCAGCCAGAGAGACAGAGAGAGAGAGGGACAAGGAGAGCGAGTGATATAGAGAAAGAGACATCAGTTAGCACAGCTGCCCTCTCTCCAGGTATCACAGATGATAAATGGCATATTATACTAATATGCCTCGACTGTGAGGCGGGGTTTGCACACGCAAGGCAAACAACCTGTTGTACTCTGGGTGGAGAGGGCCAAGAGAGTCTGCAGTTCCTTACATGGCATGGTGTGCTTTTTATGTCTGAAACGTAAAAAAAAGGAAATCCATGTGGAGGTGGATTTGAAGAGACAGCAGACAGATTTAGAGCATATGGCCACTGCTAAGTTTATTTTGGCCCACTTGGTATATAAGAAGTGCAGGCTGAGCCCCTCTCTGGATATGGGCC
The DNA here is from genome assembly GCA_021613375.1 of Megaleporinus macrocephalus. Lineage (NCBI taxonomy): Eukaryota > Metazoa > Chordata > Actinopteri > Characiformes > Anostomidae > Megaleporinus > Megaleporinus macrocephalus. Next base: position 23,161,021 of record CM038706.1, read on the forward strand.
GGCATGATGGAGGCTGATTGAGCAGACACTTTGCACTGCATTTCCATGGCTGGCTGGAGAGCAGGGGCAGTGTGGGGAGCTTGGCACGCAGGTGGAATCTATTATTAACACCGGGGTGTTGTGGAGAGGCCGCTCTGCATTAGCGCCGCCGCACTTGCAAGCTCCAGCTTTCTAATAGCAAGACGCTAGACACACGCTCACTGCAGCGGATTTATTGCATCCTCACTGTCTTATTCCCTTCTGTGATTTTTGCTCCTACTCCCTTACCTCTTTTTGGATATGTGGGGTTTAACAAAGTGTTAAAACTAATATTTGACCCATGCTTGTTTTAGGAAAAAATAAGCTTGTCCATTTCTTGAGGGCAAAAGATCTAGTATGTTAAGGTGGCAACATCGATAGGGCTGATTTTCTTGCAATAGTGTCGCCGAGCTTGATGGGATCCTGATCTCAGAAACATACAGAGATATTTTAAATGCAAACCTGCAGAAGTCTGCAAAACACTGCTTAAACAATAACAGCCACCTCTTGAAAGAATACACAACCAAAAAAGAAACTGACAGACTTGAAACGGTCTGTATGTAACAAATGCCACTCGGTTTTATATTTTTGGCTAAAATTGCAGGCATGAGGGTATTAATAGAGAGTTTGTCTTGCTTTACTGCAGTTGGTTATCTGAAAACTTTTGGATACTTACACACAGTGTATCTTTAAATATGACACAAATGTCCAAACACTTTTTGTCCAATATACAAAGAAAAAACACAATAAAGATCGAAAGATGTTCAAATGTCCAAAAAGATGAATATAGTGGTGGGAGACTATACAATACTAGAGAAAACAACCAGGACGCCTCATATTTAAACAACGGTGATTCAGTTACAAAGCAGGAAATATAATTGCTGTAAATATATAATTACAGTATAGTATTCGTAATTTAACTTCTTGATGTTCCCAAAGCACTGAACAGTCTTCAGGAAATATTGAATAAAACATCTAAAATACATTCTGATGTTTAGCTTATACTGTTTCAATCAGCACTTTTTAATCTGTTTATTCCATAAAATAAACTGTATTATATAATAAGTGAGTCCATACTTTTGAAAAGTAGTGTAATTTAAGTCAGTAGTGATGCTACTGAGATATCAGTGTCACCAGGACCAGCCAAAAGTACCTCATGATCTTTCTCGCTTTTTTTGGGTGTTCTTTAACCAACACGTTAGGGTGTCACATATGATATCATGTCATATATACTGTTAAATCATGTGGTAATGAATGCATTCCGATGAATGTTAAACAGAAACTTACAGCTCTCGATCTCCAGGGTGCAGTTCTGTTCATCCAGAGGATATCTGCGCAGATCCATCATGCAGGCTGCTGTTGTAGTTATCCTAGGCAAGAAATAAGCAGATCATTGAAACACAAGTTAAAATTGAAGCGTGGCCATCTAAGGTGAGCAATCAGAAGTTAAGACATGATTAATTAACAAGCATCAGTGTTTGGCCAATATTTGATATTTTCAAATACAGTGATAATTTAATACCCAATAGTATTATTCTTCTACTGTCCGTTACAAGTCACATAATTTTAAGTGTTCAAATGAAATAGCAAAATAACCATTGAAAATAACCATTTATGCATTTAATCATTCCCTTTGTACTATGATACAAATACATGTCTGCGCAAACATTTATACAGAAGAAATGGTTGAACTTAATTACAAACATATATACTTTGGAAAAATACAAAAAAACATAGACTTTCAGTCCGGTATAGAACGCTGGTACATGCGATAGATTTTCTGGTAGGGAGTAAAATGAGAAAGCTTGTCCAGAAGAAGAGTGCTAGTTTGTTAATTCTGCCATTTGGATCCTCTCCTCCACTACAGACAAGACCAAATTCAGTATACTGAGCTGGTTGTACTGCCACCCATGCTAGTAGTCTAGTTTTTGCACAAGGACATGTAACACTGTACACATTCAGCAAAATGTTGGGAAACTGGCCATATATATATATATAGAATTACTATATACTTTTAATATAGAATTACTATATACTTTCCAACTGGGTCAGCTTGTTTTTGACCCAGTATATATATATATATATATATATATATATATATATATATATATATATATATATATATATATATATATATATATATATATATATATATATACTGGGTCAAAAACAAGCTGACCCAGTTGGAAAGTATATAGTAATTCTATATTTGACACAGACCCCAGTCTCAAATTTCTAATACACTTCAAGCATAACTAGCATGTAGACTGTAACTGTGTTTCATTTCTTTTAATAAATTGATAATAATCGTGTTTCCGTGTATGAGTATGCAACTCCTAAATAAGAAAGGGACGAGTTTCATTCCAGAGCTGATGCTGTGAATGGATGTGAGTCTAACTATATGTAGTTGCTACCTCTCTTAAAGCTCATTTTCCTCCAGTGATCTCAAAAACATTAGGAGAAAAATCACAAATAAAAAAGAGTACAGCACAAGAAATCTGACATGATTATAATTAGACCTTTGCTGTTTCATATTTAACAAGACTGAATGTGGAGAATTGTTAATGATGAGACATTACTAAAATAAATACATAACAAAGCAGCAGCAATTCTAACTGAAATAATACTGGTTTAGCAGAGCAGATGCAGCTTGTGATGAAGAGGTAATACAGGTTAATATAGGGACACTGCGCATTCAACTGACATAAGTACTACCTCGAATGCCTCTTGCTTCGTGCCACAAAGCAAATGTAGACTCACTTCGCTGTCTCAATCTCTTCCTCACTTTTCTCTCAACTTTTTCTCTCTTTTTCTCTGTCTCACTCTGTCTGTCTCTCTCTCTACTGGTAATTGCTTTCACACCGTCTCGGTCATGGCTGCCACCACACTCAGAAATGTCTCAAGTTGGATCTTAATTATGGTGCGCTTTAATTAACACTGCAACACAAACGGTGTGGCCTTTCAGTGCGTGACTTCTGCACTTCTTCACAACTTATGAGAGAACATCTTTTTCTGTCTTCCAGCTGCAGATGGGTTTTGGCTGTTATTTCAGGTACAGCCAGAGGCTCTCACACTCCCATGCTTTTCCTTCCAGTTGAGGCAAAACACACACATACACACTCGCATACACCCCTTCACATAGACACACACACACACCTTATTACCCAGTATTGATTTACTCAGAGCCAGAGAGATAGTTATCTAATCAGTAATCACAAACATTTATAGACAGAGCTCTCAAAGGAACACCCACGCGCAGCTACTGTTAGACGTCTAAACACACTGCATTAGACAGACTGTGTCCGCACCTCTCAGCCCAGCATAGTGCATTAGACATAAATTATACAGCAGAAAGAAAGAGATAGAGAGAAAGAGAGGGAAAGAGAGAGAGAACTGCCAAACATTCTCAGATGTGGCATGAAAGAGGGAAAGGAAAATGAAGGAAGGGCTGCAGTCTGCCCTTAGTGGGAAGACACCTGAATTGAGTAAGCAGCGCGTAAACTCTAAGAATCGCTGTTTATATATATATATATATATATATATATATATATATATATATATAATTTAATTTTCACAAATAAAACATTTTTAATTTTACCCATTGGTAATGGTCTGACTGGGACATATACATTTTTTTTTTTAAGTAAATCCAATTCCCGGTTTGCAGTTGAATTTCCCTGATGGTGGCGCTCCAGCTCTCCCAAAATGAAATGCTATTGCAATCTGTTTGCATTTGTACTGTCAATTAAATGCTGTGGGTGGGGCATCAGGAGGGACTTTAGTGCAGGACATGTTTTAGTAGGAAGTGATTTGGCACTCTGGTGCAATGCAATGCTAACAATAGCAACTGCTGCTAGTGACATTTTAATACGGGTTGAGGATCATTCTGTAGAAAGTGATCTTCAGGTAGAAGCAATTACTGACTAGGGGAGCTTGTGTCGGCACAAACACCAATATCAATGACCTCATGACCAGTTTCTGACTAATTGTGCTACAGTGTTGAAAAGTCCTACTGTAGCACATATATAGTTCCATACATAATATTCAAAGTGGGATATTTTTATCTCTAAATAAAAATATTTTATTATCATTTAAACTTTACAACGCTTTTTGTTTAAACTACCCTATACCACAGTTGCTGTCTGGCACCTCAAGCCAGAACTGAAATCATTTAAAGTGGAATGGGCACCAGGACGTTAACACATCCATTACAAACAGTCAGCAGCTGCTTATAAACTGGGCAGCCGGTTTTACTAATCATGTTGTTGTTTAGTTCCTCCAGGAGCAGAGTTAGGAAACACTGCGCTACCTCACAGTAGTCTCTTTAACAAGTATAATATTTAGTAATACACACAGTTAGGTAGTCAGATAATAGAAAAACTCTGGGTGTACATGTGTCAGGCAGTAATTGGATTTCTGCTATGCAACTGGCCAGTAAGCTCACATAAGAAAATAGGACGTAACTGTAACCTATAATGCAAACTTTTTTTTTGCAAACTTTTTTTTGTCACTTTAATAGAAAATACGCACATACATCATCCAAAAACTGAGCAATATACTCTTCATTTCATCAAGCTTGCACATGGTTTTAGCGTCGCTCTAAAAGTGTTTTGTTGCACAGTTAATGCAGTAAATGCAGTTTGCTTATATCGATACCATGCTCTGTTTCTGCACATGCAGAGACCAAAAAGATAGATGAAAGAAATCACAGTAAGTGTATACTTGCACAGAAATCTGATCTTAAGTACAGCTTTCTTCATCAGTATTCTTAATTCAAATTCTAGGCCTTAATCTGATTTAAGAAATCAGAGAATGCTGTTTACACCCCCACTTTAATACTCAGATAATTGCAGAAATTCTGAATCTGATGGGATTTTTCACTTAATATAGGTTAGTTCAATTAGGCTTCCGCAGTAAACATGAACAAAGCAAAACTGGTCTGGAGATGTGCAACCGCGAGTCTGCTGACGTAGTTAACAATACAAGACAGAGAACAGTTCCAACTGAAGACAGATGCAGCTCAAACTCAAATAAATACACAGCAGTCATCACTGCTTCATAACAATGGTACTGTATTCTTTATTATATTGAGCTTTTCCTATTTTTGGAGGACCCATGATGTATCTCTACTTTCATTATTGTTGTTAGCTGTGGGAGGCAGAGTATGGAGACAATAGTGAGGATCAGGGACGTGGTGGTGACTCAGAAACAGAAAGTGCATCTTGGACCTCTAATTGCCCATTCTCATTTCCTTGTCTTGCGTCTTTCCTTACGTCTGAGCCTCTTGTTCTGACATGGGTAAAGAGGTACAAACAAGCCTGGTGCCAGAGACAAATCATGGTTGGGACTTTCAGAAAACCACGGAGGAGTGGGCTGCGAGCGGGGATGGTTGGACAGCATTTTTAGCAGCCCAAACATAAAAATAAATATATGCACAGTAGATCTTCCCAAAGGAGCTGCACAATGAACAGAAGAGCTACATTACAGTATATCACATAAGATCTGCCCATTTAAAAAACTGCCTGGTGTTTTATTTTCTCACAATACACCATGTGGTGCATGCAAATTATTATGTGTTCATTGATTCTGTCTTTTATATCAGGTGCACTGGCAACCAAAAAGTGACGAATGAGTGAGGCTTGTCTCAGCGTGTCAATCTGTTTGACTTGATTTCTTCCATCCTTGCAAAAAATCCTTGTACCTCTTCCACACGTCCTCAGAACGAGGAGCTAAAGCACAAGGACAGAATGCAAAGGTAAGACACAAAGACGCACAATCACAGACATGACATGCACTCTGGGTCGTATGAGCTGGAGAACATACAAGAGGAGAATCAAATTAAAATCAATCAAGTTGGCAGCTGATCTCTCATCCCTATGAAACCTTGATGTCCCCTGATCAGCGTTTGTTTTACCTTTAAATGGTGTCTTCTCACGTACTCTCTCAGCTCAGCAGAAACTACTAATGCTTTGCATTTTGACAGCTGCAAAAATTGGTTCTCAAGAAGGCAATGGAATCTATCTACATTGAATATTATTTCTTTGGAGCTCTTAATGGCTTGTGGGCATGGTGCGCTTCCGAGAACCCTGGAACACTGGATACTGAGCTCTAGCTAGTTTTGTTGTTACCATTTATATGTTTATCTTTCATGTAATATAAGAAAACACCCTACTACCCACCCACCCATATGTATATTTGTGTATTTTCATTTATTTGTTCATTAATTAGTGTTTATTTTTTTATTCTATTGCATACATTATTATATATGTGTATATATATGTGTTTTTTGTGTGCTGATAGGCACTTGGGAGGGGGTGTATATTATTACTATTATTACAAGTATTATTCCATGGCAAAGGACAATAAAGCAATTGTTCATGATCACGCTCACGTGGTAAATTGTAAGCGGTTTGATCACCTAGTTGATTAACCTTGTTTCATTAAGCTGAGATCAGGGCAATTAACAAGTCCCCCATAGTCTGGGTCAGATAGTAGGGGTAAAACAAAAATATGCAAAGCATAGGGACTGGGATTGGGAACCCAATTTTCTTGCATGCGATACACGCATAATGTATTTTTGCTAACCCCCACTAAATTGATAAATTTCCTCAATAATTTACTCAATCAATAAAGTATCTATCTATCTATCTATCTATCTATCTATCTATCTATCTATCTATCTATCTATCTACCTATCTATCTATCTATCTATCTATCTATCTACCTATCTACCTATCTATCTATCTATCTATCTAAATTAAGGACCTAACTGTGCATTAGACATTAACTTTTAAACCAAATTTCTAAATTGAATGGTAGATCTATTAGACATGTGCCCTTTTACTAACTAAAGCATGTACCACTAAAATAAGAAGTTTATTTTATCAATATATATTTAAATCTAGTTTGGATTCAGATTAAGACAGAATATTTTCAGACACATTTGACCTTTTGGTAGACTAGGTAAATGACCGTTAGACAGGGTTTTCATTACAGAGAAATATAATATTTTGACTAAGATTTTAATCCACAATCCCTTTCCAAATATCATATTAAGCTCTTTTTCTCAGACCTGTCCCAGTTTGGCTGTAGGTGAGCTGTAGAACATATCCGGATGGAGATTGATACTGATTTGAGCAGCACAGAGAGGGGTTACTTAAGTAGGGCAAAGAAAGCCTCATCTTTCATCAGTAAACAGGAGCGCCATGCGCTGACTCACGCAGGACGGTCACTCCTCTCTGGGCTTTAGACTCCAAAAAAGCAACATCAGAATAGCCAAGGGAATACTGCTCAGTCCACTCATACACAAAATGACAGAGAGAGAGAGAGAGAGAGAGAGAGGGAGAGACTGGCAAAAATACTTACTAAAAATGAATGCCCATGAGCCATACAGTACCCAGTGCATGTGCAGATTCACTACACATGTGCACAGACTGACCTGAGGCCATAGAGCACAGTCCCATCTGGATGCAGGCGAATCATGCGGTTTTTGACGGTGACCCCATGAACAAAGGATTTCTTGTCGTTTATGAAGTAAGTGTCCGGCACCCAAAGCTGATCAGCTACACGGTTATCCAGCGTCAGATTGAGAGGAATCCCCGTGTAGGACAGGCGCTTATCTCGCCACGACTGCTGAAAATACATGGTGATGGTGTAGTCCTGTAACACACATATGCACACACACCAAGACACTCACAGTGAGATTTGAGCAGGTCGGGAAGGGGTTTGTGTATGTATGTAAATATATATTTAAAAAATATGTTCATAAATATATAGTTGTGCTATATCTTATTGAACCGCATACTACAATTACTACCTCTGATATGTTGTGTAGCAATAAAATAATCAATCAATCAAATCTATGCTTGCGTGCCACACAGAGCATAATTAATGCTAAGGTAAGAAAAACATACATTCTCAGCTAGCGCAGCATGCACTCACACAAACAGCAAGAAAGCATCAATCTCTTAGAGGGCACTTTTTGTAGAACAGGGTCCACATGTTCCAGTTCCAGTTAATTAATTCCAAGCAGTCACAGACAAAAACAAAAGCTTAATATTCCTTTTAAATCCTCAGAAAAGTTCATCCTGGCTTCTCTACACTATATACAACATTACTGTTATTTAATACATTTATAGATTATAGTATAGATTATATTATTCCAACAAACCTATTGAAACAAGTATTACCAGCTATAATTAAACCCATCTTAACTATCATTAACTCTTCTCTTAGCCCGGGTCATGTCCCAAAACCATTTAAGCTAGCAGTTATTAAGCCTTTGATAAAGAAACCAAATCTTGACCCCAAAGAACTGTCCAGTTATAGACCTATTTCCAACTTTATTTATTTCTAAGATTTTAGAAAAGGCCGTAGCTAGACAACTCCGTTCCTACCTACATAAGAACAACATATATGAAAAATTCCAATCTGGTTTTAGACCCCACCACAGCACAGAGATGGCTTTAGTAAAGATAACAAATGATCTTCTTCTTGCGTCTGATCAGGGCCACGTATCTCTGCTGGTGCTACTCGATCTAAGAGCAGCTTTTGACACTATAGATCACGATATTCTCTTGGACAGATTATATGGTTGGAATCACATGAACTGCGTTATCCTGGTTCACATCTTACCTAACTGACATTTCCAGTTTGTACAGATAAATAATGTATTGTCTAACTCTACAGGAGTGAAATACGGAGTTCCACAAGGTTCTGTTTTAGGTCCTCTGTTATTCACATTATATATGTTACCATTAGGCTCAGTTATATATAGACATGGAATCAGCTTTCACTGATATGCTGATGACACAAAGCTGTACATATCAGCCAAACCAGATGATAAATCCAGATTAAATAAGATGTGTGTAAAAGATATTTGACTTTGGATGCTGCAGAACTTTTGAACCCTGATAAAACAGAAGTTCTCCTTCTCGGTCCAAAGGCTGCTTGGACTAAATGTTCAGATTTAATGTTAAATCTCGCTGACTTCTCTGTAGTTCCTGGTTCAGTAGCCAAAAATCTTGGTGTAACAATTGACTCAGATCTTACATTTAATCAACACATAGGTAATGTTACAAGAACAGCGTTTCTTACCTGCGAAACATTTCGAAGATAAGAAATGCATTATCTATGTTTGATGCTGAAAAATTAATGCATGCCTTTATAACCTCAAGGCTAGATGACTATAATGCATTATTGTCAGGAAGCTCCAGCAGGAACCTGAATAAACTCCAGTTAGTTCAGAACGCTGCAGCTAGAGTACTAACTAAAACCAGGAAATTCGATCACATCAGTCCAGTTTTATCAGCTACACTGGCTTCCTGTTAAATTCCGTATCGACTATAAAATTATTTTACTGACGTATAAAGCCCTGCATGGTCTTACACCAGAATACCTGCAAGACCTTATTTCCTATTATGAACCACCATGCTTACTCAGATCACAGGATGCTGGTTTTCTAATAGTTCCAAAAATTCAGAAGACTTCAATGGGGGGAAGAGCTTTTTTGCTACAAAGATTGAATGGGACTGTTTCAGCTCACGCCCACTTTACATAAAGCCTCAGTCATAGACTGCCTCAGTCAGAGACTGCCTCTACCTGTGCAGCTTCTAAAGCTTTGCTATCCAGATTTCAAACAGAGGCTCTTTTCTTTGGTATGTAGTTTATTAAACTGTAAATACTGTTTGACCAGAGGAGGATGGGTCTCCCCTTGTGAGTCTGGTTCCACCCAAGATTTCTTCCTCCAGTCTGAGGGAGTTTTTCCCTGCCACTGTTGCCTCTGGCTTGCTCACAGGGGGATATATGTTGTAACTCTCTGTTTTCAAAACTCTGTAAAGCTGCTTTGAGACAACATCGTTGTAAAAAGTGCTATACAAATAAACTTGACTATTACGTTCAGTTCTTTTATTCTATTTCTCCAGAGCTTTTCAGCAGAAGCAGATTAATGGTGCACATCATGCTTGGATAATTTAGATCACTGGCACAAATTGCATTCTGTGGAAGCATTCCGGTCAATTCTCCATACAGATTTCCCTCTGCTTCACAGCCTATCAGGCAATTACACTTGTAATCAGCAGGCATGCTAATTTACAGCTGTCCCATGACATTTTATATCTTAATGGAAGAATCTGTTGGTTAAGACCTTCTTATATCAGGTTGCTACATCTATGGCTTAATACTGTGGGGGAATTGCTAAAACACAAAGAGAAAGAGGGAAAACAGAGCCCATTGGGACTGGGGCCAACTGTTTCCAAGATATTTAAGCTACATTTAGACAATCAGTCAAATCATTTTTCCCCACGTTTTATCTATCTGTCTTGTGACAGGAAAGGAATCTGGTTACTCTAATTCAGATTAGTGCCATATTCATATAGCTTGACATTATATCTAGTTTCCAGTGAAACAAAGTCCAATTGGAACATTTCTGCTTTCAGCTTCAGTAGATGTCTCACTTAGGCCCAGTTGTAATGCTATGCAGAGTGTGACTATTCTATTTCAGGGTGTTCCTGTTTCTAAATAGAAATGGCTCCATGTATAATCCTGTTGTTTTATCAGAACGCTACTCCTCTCAGATTCCCTCGCAGTGTTCTAGAAAAGCGCTCTCATAATCAGGGTCTCTGCACTGCTGTAGCATTCCCCTTTGCCAATATGAACCCATGTAAAAGCCCTCATTTAATTCCACACCCTAAAAAACGGAGGATTAAAAATGAATGGAGATCATGGCGATCGTTTGTATCGCCCATCCAGGTCTCTCAGCATGGCCCACAGGGGGCGGTTCTAAATGCACTTGAAATGTTTCAATTGACTGCTGCTGCCCTCCTGAGAGGACTGCTCCAGTCTTCGCTCTTCATTCGCCTTATCTGTGCTGCAATGCTTTGGTTAAGATTCCCCACACAGAGCACACACACAGACCGGGCTGGTTTTGGAGTTTACAAAGATGCTTATGCTAGCACTTCAGAGCACACCTTGGGGAAACAAACTTTCTAGAAACTTTCCAATTTTTGGACGCATCTCAAGGCATGTAGGGCAACAAAAATAATTCACTGTTGCAGCTGCCATTGACACTTTGAATAATGTTCAGGTGACATGTCATGGAACCCCATGTCTGCTGTTATGACATCGAATTACACTCCAAATGTTATTCACTGTAGAATTACCTAAACACTGTACTAGGACTGGGCGATAAAACGATAACGATAATTATCGCGAAATAACATTTCCTCGATAGAACTTTAAGACGTAGTCGATAGAAAGTCGATAGTTCCATCCGTGTTTTGAGAGACAACACAAACAGAAAATGAGAATGAGAATAGCGCCGCTCCAAACCAATCAGGTGCTGAACTGGAGTTCCAGCCACTTCGTGTTTGGTTGAAGCTCACAGCACAGAGTGTAGACGTAGCGGCAGCTTAACCCACAACCTAGTAATAAGTTACTGTAGACACCACAGTCGACAGAAAACAACGACAGAAAACGTGAACTACTACTGAAAGAAACATGTTACATGTGTCAGTAATCTTAAAATAATCTGCTAAAATAAGAACAACTAGTAAACAGGTGCTGTCTTGCTGCTGTGTTGATGAAGATCTACGGGGTGTTTGAGCTTTAAGTGCTGGTGTGTAGCAGCTGTACAGTTGTGTTGTGCAGAGCTGACAGAGCACCACACTGTTGTGTTTCTGTGTGAAATACTGCCACAACTTTAGATGTAGGTGAGCGATTGTTTGTAGCTGCAGCTCGCGCTCCGGATAAATCCATGCTTTCAGTGGGCGCGGCCTCCTTTGCGACGCATCGACGCACGTTATGCTAATCGACGTAATTTCATAATCGATAAACATAAACATGTATACTATATGAGTTCGAGTGAGAACGCTGAGGCAAAGTTGACTTTATAATCCAAAAACCGAGCAGGGAAACTTTATTTTCTACCGAAACAGAATCGCTAAACGAACTCACCATTTGAGCCGATAGAGAGTCGACTCACCGCTACGAGTCCTTTTCTCAGCCCTTAAAGGGCCAGCAACAGCCTGCTTAACACAGAGTCTGTGTGAATACTGTTCATACTAATACTGCCCCATATACACAACATTACACAACTGTATTACACACTTACATATATGTGTGTGTGTGTGTGTGTGTGTGTGTGTGTGTGTGTGTGTGTGTGGTTAATACAGTTGTGTAATGTTCTATAATACATTTGTCTATTTGTCTGAAAATAAAAAACAATTCAATTTTGATACCTTCATATCTCACTTAAAGTAAAAAGGAAATAGTGATTTGATTTATATCGTGATATATATCGATATCGACTGATATGAAAAAAATTATCGTGATAAGATTTTTTCCCATATCGCCCAGCCCTACACTGTACCCATAATAGTAAACACAGGGTTCAGTTATACAGAGGGCTCTCAGGACATGCATGCAAACGAAACTCATCATGGATACATCCATCCATCATCTGCTGCTTAATTCTGCTAGTCAGGGTCACGGGAGCCAATCCCAGCATCATCAGGAGAAGGCGGGGTACACCATGCCAGTTCTACAGTCCATCGCATGGCCAACACTCACTCACGCAATTTAGAGTGACCAATCAACCTGGACATGTGAGAGGAAACCCACTTAAGCACGGGAAGAAGATGTAAACACCACACAGAACAGCCCGGACCAGGAATCGAACCTGGCTCATCTTGCTGTGAGACAACAGTGCTAACCACTACACCACCATGCCACCTATCATGAATACAGTCATATGCAAAAATGTGAACACCCTCAGATAAATTACATATTCTGTTGGTGTAAATGAGTTAAAACACACTCTACAGGCAAGTTAAATATGGTATTTTGTTTTACAAATGTTTTGCCCAATTTCAGTTTATTTGCTAAGATTAACATACTGGAGCAAAAAAACCTTTTATGTGGCAAAATGTAGCAGATAAACAGTAACTGCTTTAAACTGTGCATGATGTGAAAATGTGCTAACTTATTTTCATTTAGAAAATCAACAAAACGTGTAATTTGACTATATCTGCATGCATGATGAGGCCTATTCACGTGCATGTCCTGAAAACCTTCTGTTCAGCATTAATACAGACTTTTTAGAGAGATGCATATGTGAGATGCAGTCTACAGATAATAAGCGCAGAAAAAAAATAAAGCTGATAAGAACTGCACCGAGTGGACAATATTTAGGTCACATACAATGGATATTTACTATTATGACACCACTGTGAGCAACATTTAAAATATGTGCTAAAAGCATTTGAAATGTTACTTGTGATGTCATACCACTAAACATGGTGTTTATTTTTATGTCACCTGAATATTGTCTTAATTGTAAATAAACAAAATGAAACAAATGAACTGACTGAACAATGTTTAGGTGACATATAATGGAATCATATGTTTATTGTTACATCATCACGACAATGACTAACATTTTGAACACATGGTACATGTATGTTATTCATTGTGATAGCATAATAGAAAACCTGGGGTTCACCATCTAAACATTGTGATGTCATAATAGAAAACACTCTATAAATAACAGGGGAGAAAAAATGATTGGGTAAACAATGTTGTGACATAATGAAAGCTCATATTTACAATTATGACATCACAGTGAGCGACATTTCAAACACATGCTACAGGCACTGGGAATGTTACTCCATGTGATGTCAAACCAGTAACCACGGCGTTCTGTTTTGAACATGCTCATGTCATAATGTCATTATAAACCAACCAGCTACATTTCTACACTTACTGTACCCTTCATCATCTACACTTGTAGTTCTACAATGTAGTTCTACAAGTAGTTCTACAGCCTGTACACTATATGTGGCTCTGTATACATTGTTAGGCCCCTGTTCTTCAATGGTCAGGAGCCCCAAAGGACCACCACAAAGCAGGCATTATTTAGATTGTGGATTATTCTCAACACTGCAGTGACACTGACATGAGTGGATCAGACACAGCAGTGCTGCTAGAGTTTTCAAACTGAGTTTTTTGCAATCGTCCACCAACCAAAGTATTTAAGCAACAGCATCCTGAGGGCACTGATAAAGGAGTAGGGCATTACAAATACAGCAGCAGATGAGGTATCGTCTCTGAATTTACATCTACGAGGTGGACCAACGGTGTAGGAGTGTCTAACTGAGTAGACAGTATCTGAACACAGTGTTTAAAAACTCCAGCAGCACTGCTGTGTCTGCTCGAACTAGCCCAACACACAACATCAGTGTCACTGCAGTGCTGAGAATGATCCTTCAACCAATTAATACCTGCTCTGTGGTGGTCCTGTCCATTAAAAAAATGGTAATTCAAAAATACATGATACTCGTTAAATTCTGTTCTAATATTCTATTCTAATTCTAATAGAATTCTATTCTATTCTTTTCTATGTAACACAGCGTTCCATAACGTGCATTTTGAGCTGTGTTTATATGTGTGTCCTAGACATCAGTGGTGAGTTCTCTGCTCATCATTAAAGGAGCAATGTGTAAGATTATGTAATAATTCCATAATAATTCCAAAGTTAACCAGCCAGCCCCAGCCTGTCCTGTCTCATAATACCACTTCTTACCTGAAGAGACAATAGTGAGTCACTGTAGCGTCCGGTTTGCCACATGAGCACATGAAGAAGAAGCATACAACAAAACACATCAAGACCAAAGAGCAAGAGTTACCATTGGCATCACTCCAGAGGGTCTACATTGGTTTCGCCCTGAGAGACTCTCGGCGAGTAAAATTTGCTGCTGAACTTTCATCAATTCTTCAAACGGGCAAGCAAAGGGGCAGGCGAGCGAGCAGGGGGGGAAATTAATCTGACATACGAATTTGAATTTTACATATTGCTCCTTTAAAATGAAATGAGTAATTATAGGAGAGATAATAGGAGGACCAAGAAACAGTCAGCAGTAATCGGAGAAACAAGACAAAGAGTGAGTGAGAGACAGAGAAATGGAGAGAAAGGGTGTGCCTTAGGTTCGCCTAGGACAAATGCCTCAAAGTCTATTATTAGAAGCAGCTGTTGCCCCTGACAACCGTTTAAAATCATCACTCCAGCACCTCAACTTCTTTACAAAGCACGTTGACAAACACACAAACTCAAGGTAGCAACCATGCAAATACCTATCGCCTCTGCACTGCAGTGTTCTTTCCCATGACTTCATTTCTCCAGGCCCATCACAGTCCAGACACTGCAATCATCTTGCAGAAACGTGAGCTGGCTAGAGAGCTATGGGTAAAGGGTGGGTATGAGCAGACAGACGCAGACAATCCGTGCAGACAGACTAGGAGAAAAAAAAGGACACCAAAAACAAGGTACTCGAAACTCGGACATGTTGCAGAAAGAGAAGGCCGAAGTGTTCCTCTACAGCGGCCCTCTGAGCGCAACACAAAGTTGCAGTGAAAAACCAGCGTCACGCCATGTCTCATGTTCCAGTCCTACTTCAAACACATTCTCTGCGTTCACTCATTTTCAAAAAACCTTACATGAACCCACATATTGTTGAGAGCCAGAGACGGCTGAGGGGAACTGAAGCAAGCAAGCGCAATCAGGGCTGGAGCCTTTGAGGTGAGCGAAAAGAAGACCGTGAGAAGAGCCCGTAAACTGGAACTGAACTAGCAGTCTGCAATCACAGTCAACGTCAAAGTCTTTGAGGTGAGTTCACAGATGACTGTGAGAAAGCCAAAAACTCCAAGCTACAGTCAATACATTAAACCCTGTTCTTTATAAAGACTATGTAAGGAATTTATCGCCACTGTCTAAAGAAAGATATATATCTCCAAAACAGTCAGTGGAACCAGGATTTTCTTCAAGCTATTTTGGAGCATTTCTACTGGTCCGTTAATCACAATTTTTAGTAAATGTAAATGGCAGCTGCTACATTCAAATTATGCAAAAAAACAAAAATCAACAAAAATGGAGATGCATGCATAAGACAGCAATAATATTCTTAAGCTGCCACAATCATCAGTAAAAGGTTTTTTATTTAATTCTAATAATTAATAATTTTTTAGACAGTTGAGAGAACACTATAGTGTTAGAGCACGTGTTCACGGAAAGAGAAAGAGAGACAGAGAGCTTAATGAAAGATGCAGTAGAAAACGCAAGCAAGGAAAAGCTGTAGATCAGCGTAAACTCTGGTGAAATGAGGTTGACTCCATTCTGAGGACAAACTCCCCCCTTTACCCAGCTCTCTTCTCAGTGCACAGCAACCTGAACACCTTGGCACACTCACATGCCGTGTCAGGGAAACAAGTGCAAATCTTATCACAGTCTTTCCTCAACTTTCTCAAAGCCGCGTCTTTGTTTTTCAGAGACAACTTTTTTGCTAAAACATACTCTGCCTATACTCCACCTTCACATCACCACAGCACTTCCCTTCAGACTGATGTTTAATAGGTTCACCTGGGTAAGCAGGTGGACATATCTGAAGTAGGCTACAAATCCATTTCCTTAAAATAGAACAGGTCATCCATATTACACCTTCCCACTCTTAATCCTCTGCCATCGTCTCCATCCATTTAGAGATATTCCAAGCCCATTTCTCACTACTACCGCTTTTTCTTTTCCTCTGAGGCACCTCCACCTATTAGACATCTCTCAATTCTTTAGTCCTTGCCAGGCCTTAATTACTTTATTGGACTCTCCAAAAAAAGCTGACATTTGTTCTTAGACTATGTCCATTTTTCTCCATGATCAGCCACACAAAGCACACTGTACTTGGCTAAGGGTTATTAAGTAATGTGAAAAGGTCTAGAATGTTACCCAGCTGTGGTATAACTGGACAGTTATTGGAGAGTGACACATTTTTTGTTGTTTTGGTACTGTCTCCTAGCACAGTGGCTTTGAAATGAAGCAGCGAGGACCATGTCAAGCCTGTTTGCATCTATATTGGGCAATGCATATAGGTAGTAGTTCTTATTCTTTGATGTCAGAGAACCAAAAGCCATATGAACTGGTATTTTAAGTTCAGTTAGAAAAGAAATGTGCACTGACAAAACAGATCAGCACTGACACTTTAAATGCTAATATTAACCACAGATAGCTACCCAGAACACTGGACAACCGACAATGGAATTTTGCTCCTGTTCTCAAAATGAAATCCTGAGACATAGACAGACTTTGCAATGTGTTCTAAGTTATTTTGTAACCAACTTTAACTCATGATTAATTTCTTTTGCCTTAACCATGGTAACATCTGTCTGTCTGTTTAGCTAGTCTGGCTAGCTAACATTAGACACCTGCCCTACCAAACATTTTAGATTCAGCAGGTGGGTCGGATCTGATCCGACGCCAGTCTTGCTTTAAGTATTTTCCTTGCAGAAACCAATTTAACTGCAATGCCAAACTGCCAAACTTATCCATCCATCCATTATTTGCCGCTTAATCCCGCTAGTCAGAGTCACACGAGGGGCTGGAGCCAATCCCAGCGTCATCAGGCAAGGGCGGGGTACACCATGGACAGATTGTCAGTCCATCACATGGCCAACACTCACTCACGCACTCACACCTACAGGAAATTTTGAGTGACCAATCAACCTATTACACATGTCTTTGGACGTGTGGGAGGAAACTGGAGTACCCGGAGGAAACCCACTCAAGCACGGGGAGAACATGCAAACTCCACACAGAACGTCACAGACTGGGAACCCGGATCGTCTTGCTGTGAGGCGACAGCGCTAACCACTACAGCACTGTGCCGCCGTCCAATCTTATCATATCTCCTAAAAAGCATAACAATACATTCAAGTAAGCTGAAGATAACCTTCTACTGTCTGTTGCTCATCTTCTCAATTTAAGGACAGATTACTAAGAACTATATTTGAGTGTCATCAAAGTGTATCTTCTTTAAGTATTTTCTTTTAGCTTTATAATTGAATTTACTTCACTTACTACCTGGTCCTCTGTGGTACATGAAACAGGTCTTTCATTTGTATGGTTGAGCATGAGTCAAGCCAGCAATTTATTAGGTACACCATCCTTGTATTTCACACTCTTTGTCTATTAGGTACACGTTACACTTGTAGACTTACAGACTGTAGTCCTTCCTGTTTCTCTGTATACTTTGTTATCTCACTTTAACCCTGCTTCTCAATGGTCAGCAGCCCCAGAGGACCATAACAAAGCGTATACTATTTGGGTGGTGTATGATTCTCAGCACTGCAGTGACACTGACATAGTGGTGGTGTGTTAGTGTGTTGTACTGGTGTGCGTGGATCAGACACAGCAGTGCTGCTGTTGTTTTTAGACCCCTCAGTGTCACTGCTAGACTGAGAACAGTCCACCAATCAAAACTATCCAGACAACAGTGTCCTGTGGGCAGTGCCCTGTTACCAATTATGAAACAATAGAGAACGAACTGTGCAGCAACAGTTGAGCTACTGTCCCTGGACCAACAAGGTAGAAGTGGACAATGAGTGGACACAGTGTTTGAAAAACACTCTAATCCACTCGTACCAGCACAACACTCACTAACACACCACCATCATGCCACTGTCCCTGCACTGCTTATCTACCACACAGATAGTTCCAGTTCTGTGGTGGTCCTGACCATTGAAGAACATGGTAAAAAGGGCTAACAAAGTATGCTGAGAACCAGATGGACTGTAGTTAATAACTATAGAATTGCAAAGTGCTCCTATGTGGTGAGTGGAGCTGATCAAATGGACAATGAGTGTAGAGTTTCATCCACCTAGCCCAGCACTCATCTGCGTTAATATTAACAGGCCCAAAACAGCTTAGGAACGGGGACTTGTACAGTAGAACCTCAGTTCCCTGTTGCATCCACTATGGCTGATGGCTACTCTCTTTTTCATCTCCATGGGTCTTGCCTGCATAGCCTGCATCCACTCACTAAAATAACTAATGTATGACCTCCTGTCATGGAAATGGCTTTGTTCAGACCACTATCCATAATTCAGTAAAAAAGCCTTTTTCCAGCATGGGAAATGTGACACCTTGTCAGCACAGAAGTTCACCTGTGGTCAACCGAGCTCAAGACCTAGAGCAAGTCCCAATCCCACATGCAGCACTGCAGTGTCAGAGACAATACTCACTAAATACAGTCTATTCAACATCAATATCAAGAACACATATTGCCATCCCCATATACAGGTAAAGTATGCACAGCCATGATGTAACATACTATTCAGGAAATTATTGTCAGTATCATTGCATCTGTAATCACTTAGGTATATTATTAATGATATCTCTTTTAGCTGCTTGATCATTTATATATTGATGAGTAAGGGGTTTTATGCAGGCAACAAAGCAACCTCTATACATACGTGGGATCTGCCAGTTATACTGAAATTAACAGAACAAAGTTACAAAAGATGAAGACAGAAAATGTGAGTGTTGTGTCAGAAATATATGCTACACCTTAGAATGTTTTGGAGGGGGTAGGTGAGATTTTTAGATATTAGAGAGGCATAGTCATGTATAAAAACATAGTTACTGTATTTCTGGGCTTAATGGTCATTATTAGAATCACATCATTAATAGTAAACACACAACAGAACACACTGTCACTGCTATAAGTCCTAATGCATCACCCCAAAACCATCAGCATTATCATCATCTTCATCATTATCATTATCATTAACAAGTCTTTACTGATTTAACTTCGCAACACTAAATTATCTTGCACACCATAAACAGTGTGTGTGTGTGTGTGTGTTAAGGTTAATATATTTGGCAAAACACAAAGTCTGATAGTTCTGTTACAAAGACAAAACTGATACACTAAATAACATTTGAAAATATATCGTCACTGTCCGATTAGAAACAAGTATCTCCTAAACTGCAACTTTACAGGAGAGACCCAAAAACCTATTCTGCTTTTAATGTAAGTCAACGGAACCAGAATTATTTCCAAGCTATTTTGGAGCACTACTGTTGGTTTATTCATCATAAAAGTTTCATACATTGTAAAAAACCTTTGGCGCGTGCAAATGATGTAGAAAACTCAAAATCAACAAAAATTGAGATTTGGAGGTGTTTAATTGGACAGTGACGATATATTACAGATTTATGTTCAGTTTGGCAATGACTTTGATGTAACATATTTTTTTCACAAAGGAATTCTATATTTAAATCAACTGTGTGCTATATTACTAATACACCTAATTACTGAGTTCAGTTATTTAAACCACGCCTACACCTGCTAACAGGGCACAGAGTCATTCAATCTCCATAGACAAACACTGGCACTAGAACAGGTTGAGGAGAAGAGTTCTTCAAACATGGCACTGTCACTGTCATAGGTAAGCCAGTTAATTCCAGATCTGCCCCAGTCAACTGTAAGTGCAAAAACATCTGAGCCACGAAGCAGCAGAACATGCAAACTCACAGAGCAGATTTGTAAAAACACCTATCTTTGGTACATCACTCACTACAGAGTTCCAAAGTGCCCCTGGAAGCAACATCAGCAAGAACTGGGAGCTTTCTGAAATGGGTATGCATAGCTGCACACAAACCTAGGTTCACTGCATAGAGCACTAAACATCAGTTGGTGTACGTGGTGGCCCTTCCCTGTTACAGCAGACTGTGCCCCTGTGCAGGAGGTCTAAAAAGACTTGGTTTGACAACTTTGGCGTGGAAGAACTCCAGTAGCCTGAGCAGAGCCTTCACCTTGACCCTAATGAAAACACTTCTGGATGAATTGGAATGTTAAATAAGAGCTAGGCCCTATTAGTGCCTGACCACATTAACAAACACGGTACAAAATCTTGTGGAAAGCCAAAAGAGTGAAAAGAAGTGGGCACCTCATATGAATGCCTATGGTTTTGGATTGAGATGTCCAACAAGCTCATATAGGTGTGGTCAGATGGCACACACACATACACTGGAGTAAATTTTGTATATCACGTTTTTCAGTGTCATCTTGGCAAGTGATATGATCTTATATCTAGATAATATATCACTTATTTTTCCATTTTAAGACTGTTACCTTATTTCTAGCCATGTGTTACTTGTTTTGAGTGATTTCTGCTTTGGCAAGTAATTTTGGTTACTTTAATGAAAATCACCTAAAACAATTACAAACGACTAGAAATAAGTCACATAATTTTATAACAAGGTTTATAACAAATATAATAAAATAAATAATTATTTAAAAAACTTCTGGTGATACAATTTGTTTGCAGTGCATGTGAAAGCTCTATTTGAGAAAGTGAAAAAAGTTACATTTATTTATTTTAAGTTATACTTATTTATTTTTACATGAATGTATTGCACTGATGTGGGTCTGTATTATGTTCGTGTGGGATATTTAAGTTCATTCAGTGCATCACAGCCTGCAGCCAGGGGGAATGAACCTGTTACAGGGGGTTTAGTAAGTTTGGAAACACTGCAGATCTGTCAGTCCAGTGCGCACCGTGTACCCTTACAGTGATTACTGGACTTGTACTTGTTAATTAAACACTGTGGATTATGAACAGCCGTGCTACAGCTGTCATGCAGTCCACTAATAAACCAAACTGAAGTTGTTTCTCAGGCTTCAGTGATAAACCGCGTTACTTACCATGTTCACCTCGGACACCATGTCGATGCTGGAGATGTCGATACTCATCCCCACGTCCACCGGAGGACCTGCAAAGAGACGCAGCTTCAGGACACACACACACACACACACGACCCATAGCATGCATCATCATCTACATGATGCCCTCATCTTCATCACCCCCGTGTGCTTTAGTCCAACATTACCTCCGAAATCGGGCCTGAGCCGTATGTCGTAGCCTTTGAGCAGTTTGTCCACCGTGACTTTCACGTACGACATGTTGCTAGGCTCGTTCCCGCTGGAGGAGAGGAGAGGAGAGAGAGCAGAGTGTTGTAGCAGGCGGGGAGCTGGCAGAGCGTGCGGACAGATGTGTAAGCCGCGCGGCGCGCCTTACCTGTGCGCCACCGGGCTGCGGCCGAGCGCCAAAGCCATTAACAGCGGGAGGCACGCAACCCCCGCGCGCCACCGGGCTCCGCTGGCCCCCATCGCTCCCGCCACGCGCGCGCAGAGCGAGAGACACACTTACAATAAGAGAGAGAGCGGGAGAGAGCAAGAGAGAGAGGAATAAAAAGCCTGAAAGCAAGAAACTTAGTCCGCCGCGGTTTCAGCCTCACCGCCGCGCATGCGCGACGATGCGGCCCGCATAAGCGCGCGAAAGCGCGAGAGACGGTGTGCGGGGAAGTGGCGCGAGACGCGCTGTTGCGGTCCTGCCGGTGCTCCAGCTGCTGCTGCCTCTGCCGAGGATGAGGATGATGATGCGCGCGCGGAGCTGGCGGAGGTGCTGCTTGCGGACTGTGTCAGTATCAGTATTCCGGTCAGCTCCGATCGCCCACCCCCCCTCCACGCGCGCCCTCCCCTCCCCACACTCCCCTCCAGGCTCCGCGCGCTCGCGCCACGGCCAACGTACGCTCCGGCTTCGTGGCGGGACTGCGCGTGTCCTGCTTTGCGCGAGCACGCGGGCGGCCCGAGGAGCGCCGGCGTTGTGGCTCCCCGCTGCTCATCTATAAAGGAGCGCGAGCTCGCCGAGTCACACGCGCGCGTTGCTTTATGGCTTTTTGTTTTTCGGTTCAAGTCACTCGCGACTGCACCGGTGCGACGCCGTCACGCGCCCTAACACGAGCGAGTTTGTCAGTAAGTAGCGCGCGGCGAATTAAAAAATCAATCTGTACAGTTATGAGCAGAGATATTCATCAATATAGCACTCTTTAAAATGCACTAAACACCTATGGGGGTCAGTTTACATTTATAAAGTTTTTACAGCCACCCCCTGCTCCCCCAAACCAAATATATATGAATCATAATTAATGGCACCCATGAGGTGAAGAACAAGCAGGTCAGTCTAGGACCACTGCAGTCCTTGTTCCTCGCTCATTTACTCTCCTTTGTGGCTTTGTCAGTTATTGACAGGCTGGTTTAATATCCTAACATCCAACATTACAGCACTGACTCTCTTCTTGACACCGGTGATGATCTGTGGTGTGCACTCACAGTTAGACAAGAGCATGCTTAAGAAGCTTTCTGAATCCTGTGATGGATCAGTCAGCTGGACAGTATGGAAAAGCAGCCTGTCAACAGTTGCATGCTGTGGGGAATTGTGCTGGTTTTCCTGTGAGATGGGAACATGGCATTTAGTACTGCATGCTGTCTGAGGACTCCACCGATTTCATTTGGTCCTTTGGGAAGGGAAGAGTTTTGGCAAAAAAACTGTCTCTTATGCTTTGTCGCCATCACCCATCATCCCTCAGGGCATGCATTGATATTCACACACACATTGATATCAAAGGGGTTCTTTAGGAGGCATCACCCAAAAGGAATGTAGAATGAGCAAGTACAAAGGTTAGGGAGAAGGAGAGAGAAAGAATTTCCCTCAGTAGCATGACAAAATGAACTCGTACATCCTTTCTACATGCCACACAATGACTTTCTGTAAAACAGTCAATATAAAATCCACACTTTGTACAAAATCTGTGGTTATTTTTTCTATAATTGAGGGTATAATAAGGAGTTTGTCCTATACTCCTCTGGGAAGGCTTTGCACTGAACACTTCAGTGAGGATTTGATTGCATTGAGCCACAAGAGTGATTGGCTGATTAGTTCTGGTTTGCAAAGCATTCCAACTTGTCCCAAAGGTACTGAACGGAGCCCCATGCAGTCCAATTCTGGAGGGGGGGGGGGGGGGTATACAACATCTAGTGAACAGTTGCCATTGGGCATGTTGACCTTGGACTCATGTGTTTGCCTATCCTATTAGGCATGTTGATCCTATAGGCAGTGATTTGATATGGTGCTTATTCAAACCTGTGTGCAATAGAACATCTGTGTCTGTAATGGGTGCACCTTGAAGTAGAATAGTTCACTAATTAGAAGGAGCGTCTACAAACCTTTATATATATAGTGTACTCTACCTGGGTTAGGCACCTCAGTATAGCATGGATAGTTTTGCTGGATATTTAATTAAAAACTAAAAATTAAAAACTTGACTTATCTCTGTTCTACTGCAGTTCTTGAGTGCCATCCTCTGGTACATCCCAGACGTATACGTATTCATTAAATACGGTTACATTTATTCCTGCTCTTCCATTTCTCAGTGTATCTCTGTCAGTGTACATTCATCCTTGAAATATAGGTAATCAGAAAATCAACTTATTCCCATGAGCACTTGGCTCCTCACACATTTGGACTTCCCTCAGTTTAATAGCACCATCAAGGTTGCGCTCTTCTGGCCAGCCATGGTCTTCCTGCATGGTTCTGCCAAATCTCCCTGAGAAAGCAGCCCTCAAGCTGTGAGGAGCACAGCGGAGTTCATCACATCCCTGCTGTCTCTCCCCAGCCAATGCCTGTGGCCCCTCACAACTGAGCACTAGTTGTTTACTGCTGCAGTCAAGCTTAAGAAAGAGCAGATGTAGGTGATTGTTGCTTATAATTTAATGTAGATTAAAAAAAAAGTTACAGTAGGTTTTTAATATGTTATGGATATGTGATGCCGTATATACACACAGAGCCAAAAGCCATATGTTTGACAGTTCAGCAGTGAATATGAGTAGTCCCCTACTGTCCCTCTGGCATCAAACTACCGTGATGTTTTAAGGTCAGATATTTCTTAATGATTGACAGACAGACAAATGATACCCACCCACACATACACACACACACACACACACACACACACACACACTATATTGTAATATTATGGTTTCATCTCAAGGGGGCTCCTAAGTCAAAGAAATAAATTCACCTTCTGCTACTGCCCCAGTCTATTCATAAGGACACCTGTAATAGATATATAAAAAATCATAAGCTTAGTATATCCTAAGCCTTGTTATTCAGCAACATACAAAGACTTCTTTCTTGGACCCATCAGTGGGTCCAGATCATTTAGAGTGGAATTTAAATGCATTAAGAGGATGCACACAAATGAAATGAATTGCATTAACCAAATTGCTTCCTTTAAGTTTACTTGCTTTAACAATAATTCTGTCCATGTACTACATTGTATTCAATTCCAACCTCATATTCTGATCATTTAAATTCAAACGCACCATCTTCTCATTATTTATTACAAATAAATAACACTGTAATGAATTTTCTTCTTCCAGCAGGAGCTAAATCCTAATTCCACTTCCAACATTTGTGTGGGTTTTATGTACAACACACAAAAAATACAATAAAGGATTTGTTTTCACATTAACATTTTCAAACCTCTCTGCATGCCACAGAATAAAACTGTTTCTGTGTTTGTTACTGGACTTGATATATGTTACCTGATGTAGCACCTGTACAGCTTCTAAAGCTCTTACCTTCAGACTCTGCTTTAGTTTATAAACTTTAAATACTGTTCGACCAGAGGAGGATGGGTCTCCCCTTGTGAGTCTGGTTCCTCCCAAGGTTTCTTCCTCCAGTTGAGGAAGTTTTCCTTGCCACTGTTGCCTCTGGCTTGCTCACAAGGGATAAAGTATGTGATTTCATGTTTTTCATGCTTTAAAATTCCTGTAAAGCTGCTTTGTGACAACATTGTTGTAAAAAGCGCTATACAAATAAACTTGACTTGACTTGACTGAACTTTGTTCTGCTTGGTTGTCTTGTGTGGCGCATCATTCACAAAGCAGTCCACGGTGAAACACTCCTTATAACTTTAGTGCAATGGGCGGAGCTAGGCTGCCATAGGCTGAATGGGCGTGTGTACGTATAAACATATATACTTCTATGATATCGGATGGGCTTTGTGTCCTGACGTTATTTACACACTACTCAAAGCTCTTTTCCTTTTGAGAAAAAAGAAAAATGTAGTTTTCTATGGTTTAACCACTCTATGCTGACAATGCTGTGGTTTCACATGAATAAGAGACACTAGTTGCAACCACGCAATTTTATTGGCTGAAAAATGCTCTACCTGTGCTGTTTGTTTGTGATTACTTTACGAACGCTGCCTATAAACAGCTTACTAATTTGGCATGTACAAAATACAAAAGTAATATATGAAATAACTTTTACCTACAGCCTAACAGTGTGACAACAGGACTACATCAAATTAACCAAATTCATTAAGTCGTTGCTGCTCAGTGAGCTTTTCATTCAGTGACTGTGATAGAGGAATGACATTCAGCAAACAAGATGCCTTAAAATGCTTCACTGACTGGAAGCAGTAAACAGTAAGGTTAATCTTACAAATGCTGAAAAACAGAGCTGAACCTGATATTGTAATGCAAGTGGCAAGCTTTAGAGCAGTAGTGTTGGACTGCACACACATTGATTTGACTAATTATCCTGAGAACTACTTTTTGGCTGAAGAAACTGTCAATATTGAAGCACTGTTATTCTTTTTCTTCATTTTTTGGTGGAATAATGTGAAGTTTTGGAGGAGGACCTTGCATGAAACACCTCTTCCTAAAAATCAAACCATCCTTTCCATCCTTTCACATTCCCCACCACCACACCATCTCCTTCTTTTTCCTCAGCCCTATAAGTTCTACAGTTAAAAGGAGGGTCCGGCCTTATAGCCACAGGCAAAAGCCACCTAGAGCTTTTAGAGCCCTTCTCTCCTCCCTCAATCTCAATCTCAGTCTTCCCACATACTACCACAATATGTTAAAGTATCGTTCCAAACTTGCAAACTGTGTTATAAAAGCAGTAGAACGAGCGCCATGTGTTATTGTGAACAACATCACAGCTGTGCTGATCTACAGCCGTGATTTTATTTGTGATAGCACACCCCCCTCTCGTGTTCTTTTGCTTAATTACAACGCAATTACTGCCAAACTGTGTTGATGTAATTTTTTTTTTCAAGGGGAACTGATGTACCTGGTGCACACATTTGAATGATGTAGACTCAAAGCCTGCAGCACTTGATAATTACTGTCTGACACGTCATGCGAAGGTTCATTCTGGTTTAGATTTTGAGTCAAATCTAGGTACTTTTGTCCTTTACAGTTCTTTCCAGATGAGATCAGTCTTAATCATGAATGAGTGTCATTGCCAAGAACACCATGGGCATCCATCTAATCTTGTTGCTGTCAAAATAGATGGACGTCATCCGCTGGGCCAAACCTAAAGTGTTTGCATGCCACAGTTAGATCAGTCCTTATTTAGGACAGTGCCAGTGTGGCCCTGTTAGCACCATGTTTTGATGTATTTTTGCCCATCTCCGCCTCCAATCCATAAATATCAGTAATTAAGCACTGGCAGGCTGTCCTGTCTTTTGGCACATTTTGAGGTCTCCAGGAAGAGGAAGAGTTAGGATTCAGGGTTTTTTTCTCAAAGCAACAGCTTACAAGACCCATTTCAAGGTTACTAAAGTCAATAGTTTGAGATTTATAGATTCAGAAAGATTTCTTTTTTTACGTTGTAGTTGAGCAAAGAGATTAAAGGGCAGACAGCATCACTAAAGTAAAGAAGCAGAACAAGAAAATCAAAATCAATAGTGTGTGTCTTTGGTATTGCAGTGGGGGTTTGGCAAGGGTTTAAAGGAGGAGATTAGTTATGAAGGCCTGGTGACAGATGCAGTCTATTTATATCTTTAATTACTAAACAAACTTAGAGAAGCTGTCATCCGTCCTCATTTCAGTGTCTTCTGAAATAGACTTCAGTATAAACTCTCTTGGAATTGTTTACTGTGTCCTCTTCGGTTATTACTGCAATTCATAATCTATTATATCAGTGAGTCTCTTACCTCTAAACTTTCTTTTCTGTCGGTTATCATTACTCTTTTGTGTGCACATTTGTTTGTAGTAGTACTGTTTTGGTGATTTCCCATATACAGTAAAATTAGTCATGGTGCTTCAGAAATAGACCACACATGCTTGCTGTTTTGGCAAGAGACACACAGATCTGATACCATATACCTTTCATTGTCCATAAGTAACCTTAAAAGCTCTATTGCATATTAAAAGGAAACAAAAAGGATCAGTGTTTGTATCAGCCGATACGATGAGTATCATGCCTGTAGTATTATTACTGACCCTTCTTTGGACACTATAAAAGACAATCTGTAAATTTGAAATAGAGGAATAACAAACTGAGATTAGCTAGAAATGATATTCAGCAAACAAGATGGCTTTACTGACTCTCTAAAGCAAAACAACAGTAAGGTTAGTCTTACAAATACTGAAAAACTCAGAGCTGAACCTGATATTGTAATGCAAGTGGCAAGCTTCAGAGCAGCAGTGTTGGACTGCACACACATTGAATTTACAAAAATAGATGATCACTTTTATTTCATAACCATTTGTGTTTATTTTAATGGTTGTTACACTTACTATGTAATAAAAAGCAGTTTTTATAAAATAATGAAATGAATGTACATATATTTATTATTTTTCTGAAAACATACAGTACATTTACTGTTAATTAGCAGGGTTTGTCTGGCACCCCAGCTGCTGGAAGTTGTATAAATGTTTTGCTTGTTTGTTTGTTTTTTGTTATTTTTACTGATTTATTTGCAGTATATATTGTCTCTTCTTATTTCATATCTTTGTTGAGTTTGTTACTCCTTACTTGCACTGAATACAGATGGTGAGCCACATGAATGAAGGTATGAAGTTATTTGCCTTTTTAATCCTCTTCCAGCCCCTAAAGCTTTCAAAAGCCAGTAAACTATTCTATGATTCACGCTATGCCACAAAAAGCCACATCATGTACAAATGGTCCAATAAAATATTTCTTTCTCTTACATTGACTATTGTATGCAGTATTATGTAAAAGTCTGAGACTGTTTAATTTATTTTCAGTGAACACTGATCCATAAAAGCAGAAAACATACATTTAATAGTAAATCTCATGGCCGCCTCAGCAATTACATTTCATATCAATTTTTAGGATTTAGAGCAGTGCTCTCCTACCCTGCTCCTAGAGAGCCACTTTCTGGCATGGCCTAGTTCCAACCACAATTTGCCTGCAATTTCCTCCTGTGTCTGTTTTGTCTGAACACCGTGTCCTAAGTCTGACTAAAGAGAGAGGCTGTGTTTCAGACTCTAATTCACCAGAACAAACAACATCTACAAAGAACTTATAGGGCAGATTTACTGAAACAGGCTACCATCAGTCTACCAAGAGTTGAGTAGAGTTGGCTCGATCAGATGTAGTAAATTTAAGTAAGTAAGCTTATTGGAGACAGGGTTTCAACTAAACTCTGCAAGAAAATAGCTCTCCAGGAGTCCACTGATTTAGAGTGTGCACAAAATTATTACGATTGCAAATTATCCTTTTTTTGCAATTCCAAAGTTTCTTTTTCTGCTTCTCACAATCCAAAGAATTCCAAACACCTTCAGCGATGTTGGTGTCTGGACAGGGTATTGCTCTGAGAACACCAGCAAGATTTTTTTTTCTTCGATGTGTCTGCTTAATTCCTCCGTAAGAGCTTCTTAACAGCTGCACATCTTTTCACATCCATAGTGCTGACTTGCTTTCTTATAGTGGATGGACAGAAACACCTGTGGATGTTTTTAGATCTAAAGTAAGAGTGGAGATTGACTTTCTCCTTTCTCTCAGAGACAAAAGTCCGTTATCTGATGGTGACCATTGACAGGGGTCCCTATTTTCACAGTATCTATTAATTTAATTTGTTTTTGTTTTGTGAATTCCTGTGTTATCACTTTAGCCTTATGGACTGGACATCAACAGTATATTTACAGAAGAGAAAAAAAATATACTTTCAATGTAAGTCAATGGAACCAGAATTTTTACCAAGCTATTTTGGAGCATTTCTATTGGTTCATTCATCGTGAAATTAAATAGCCATTGGTGTGTCCAAATGATGTAGAAAAATGGAGATACATATTTTTCATTAGACAGCGACGATATATTTGAGAGGTCATCCAGAGGTCTATATTGATCGTTGTATTGCTGTAGCTAAATTATACAACATCTACACTTAAACCTAACCGTGAGGACCAGCAAAATGTCCTGACTTTGTCAAAAATGTCCTATTGTCCTATGCTTGTGAGCACACATGGTCCCCACAATTATACCAAGTACACAAAAACACATGCACACACACATTCTCTCTCTCTCTCTCTTTCTTTCTCTCTCTATCATTTCCTTCCAAAACAACACATATCCAATCCTTCCAATCATTTTACATTTCCTTTTCTTCTCTAGCAACTGTTATTACCCTGTTCACACCCACACAGACCAGGAGATTGATTGGGACCTTTGTATTCTCCTCATTAACCACACACACACATGCACACACACACACACACAGGCAGCTTCATATGCATACAAACTGTGTCTGCTGTCATTGCCAATATGACGCTTATTCACTTCATGCTAAGAAATGCTGACACAATGCACAATAATTTGCCATAATTATCCACAATGGAGGGCGACATGGTGGCAAAGTGGGTAGTGCTGTCGCTTCACTGCAAGATAAGACTGGGTTTGATTCTGTGTGGAGTTTGTATGTTCTCCTGTTTGGGTTTGCATGTGTCTGCTGGGGTTTTTTCACACACAGACTCCAAAAACATGCAATCAGGTGACACCAAGTTGCCCCTCAGTGTGAGTGTGTGTGCTTGTGTGTGAATGTCTGTATCTGACCGGCGGCCTGTCAAGAGTGTTTCCTGCCTTCCGCCCAATGAGTGCTAGGATAAGCTTCAGCAACCCCCCAGCCCCTCCCCATACCAAAAATGGATATGTGGCTTAGAAGATGAACTAATAAATGAATGCACAATGGAACAGATAGACAGCAGACAGCTCGCTCTTGTGGACCCAGCTCAGGCTGCTTCAGTCTGGTTAAAGATTTGTTTCGGATCTCTGGGTCTGTGTGAATGGAGTCACGCTGCTCTTTGTGCCGTTCACTGAACCCTTCCAGCGCTGCGGGTCCAATGAGGGCGCACCGAGGTCGAGAGGCAGGGCTGCTGTCCCTGGTGCTGAACTGGCCTTTTCCCTGATGCTGAGGCCAAAGCATTCCGGGGGGCTGATAGCCTGGATTACAGAGGGACAAAACAGTGGGCGAGACTGGCTATCACAGTTGCTATGACAACCGTTCCAGTGATCTTCCGAGGAGCTGTCTGACCCTATTTCCAAGGGAGCAATTATCACACACAGACCAAGAATTCGGCTGAGTAGCAGAAGATCACACTGACGAATGACATATCGCTACCACAATGAGTGGAGGAGCACTGCAGCTCTGCAGCTTCCTCTCACTGCCATTTTGTTGATACTTTATTAGCCTGCTTTAAAGACACAACAAATGCAAACTACTTGGCAATGTAGGCTGAGCCCTTAAATGAGGTTAATTAGTAAATCAGACTGTTAGTCAGGATTAATCACTCATTGCTCATTAGCGAACAGCTCGTGTGTCACTCAGTCACGCTCTACTCTAATTACCCAACTCTACCGGACTCTACTGGAGCGGGCAGCTAAGGCAACTGACCATGCTGTCCTGGATCACTCCTCAGGATAATCTTTTGCAGTATGGGACCACTGCCATAGTGCCTGCCTGGAAGAGCTCCAGAAATATGTAATGTAGAGGATGTGTCTTATAAACAATGGAGCTTTACAACAGAGCCAGAGTTCACATTTGGGCACTTGTGACAAATTAATTAAGATTTCATTTTGCTATGGTTTCATCACCATGATGAACAATGTGGTGAGGCTTTTGTTAACATAAAACTTTCCCTTCCCATCTGAGAATATTCCAGTCAGCACTTTTTCCAGCTGCAGAAAGTTTTGGCTGATTACAGAAGAACTTTAGGTAGAGTTTTACTTTTACTAAATAGATGCACTTTCAAGTTTTAATTGAATTAATATTTGCAGCCCTGGTTTGTAATAAAGACACATTGTGTTTTTTAATGCTGTACAAAATAATATTTTTTACAACAGTGCATGAAAATGTCAACAACATATTACTCTATCCATCTATCTATCCCAGCATCATCAGGCAAAGGCGGGGTCGCCAGTCCATCACATGGACACAATAGACTTTATCTTAAAGAATTTAAGATTAAAATAAAATAAAATAAATAAATATGTTACATGCATATCCTACAGGCTCTAAAAGTCAGCTACAGTATAGTATTAAGCTTAATGTGGGAGGCACTAGCGTTAGCCTGGCACTAGCGTATAACTGCAAATCTCATAAAAGCTGAATCCCATAGATAGCGAAAATTAGCATTATTGTAACAATGAAATACTTTCTGTTGTACAATAAGAAATATCACCAAAAATCTATAAGCTCACTGGAATATTATATGCATTGTTTTATGTTGGTACAGGTTGTGCTGAGTAAGCCAGCATGCAATTAGATCACTAGTTAGCATTTGCTAGCTATGCTAATATTAATTTATTTTAGCACCAGTTAAGTGTAAATGTATCTGATTAACTTTTCTTGTTCGTAAATTAATTAAATTAAATAACTCTTTTACTGCAGTTTTTGCAATATTAATACAGTTCTTTTAAACTTTACAAATCAAAAAACAAAATAAAATCGCAAAATGACAGAAGATGGTCATTTGCTTCTAAAGCTGATAATACTATATGTTTTTACATATTATTATAACATTATTGCACACAATAGTATTAAAAGATAGTACTTGATACAGTATAAATGGCCTGTACTCATAAAATGTTTTCTAGAAGTTAACAAATTGTAAAGGATCACACTGGCTTGAACACCAAATATTATTGTATAAATTACAGAAAATCTTTCCAGTGTGTTTTCTCTAAATAATCAGATAGTTTCATTTTTTAAAACAATCATTAAAACATGCATTTGCAAAGGGAATTAGTTAGACTTTAGATAAGTACTTTCCTTGTTTGTGCCAGTGGTTCTTGGGCTTGTAGCACAAGCTGGACTGGAGCAGGATGTTTCAGGATGTTTTCACTTTTTTATCTCTCTGTATTTTGTGTGTGGATGTGCCAAACTTGCTGGTAGGTGGGAAATAAGGACTGTGTTTTCTCTGTTGCAACAGAGAAAAGGGCTGGAATTCCTATAACATGTTTGCGGGAGCTGAGAAATGTGGTTTCTCTCTCTGGCATGTGCTTTGGGCTTTATAACTTTGCAGGCCACTTGTATGCACAAAAACTACAGAACACACTAAAGGACCACCCAGTTAAATGTTCTTTAGGGGACTGAGAGAAAACCATTCAGAGAACTCTTTTGGCCTTTCCTTTTAAGAGTGCAATGTCAAGTCTCTCACACACAGATGTTGCTGTGATGCACTTATTACCAGAAAGGAACAACTGGCACATGAATAAATAATAAATAATCAGACAGTTTTACTTTTCAAACAATCATTAAAGCATGTATTCGTAAAGTACAATTCCTTGACAATGTTTCACCTCGGACAGACTGAAGGTAATTAGCAAATCTGTCTTTAGATGTTGTCTGTTCTGATAAATTACAGCCTCTCTCTTGAGTTAGACTTAGGACACACTGTTCAGACCAAACAGACGCAGATGGATCACATTCTCTAGAGGCTCTCAGAGTGTGTGTGTGTGTGTGTGTGTGTGTGTGTGTGTGTGTGTGTGTGTGTGTGTGTGTGTGTGTGTGTGTGTGTTTGTATGCGTAGGTGCAGGAACTCGGGAGTAGACTCATGTCGTATTGCTCTGTGTATCAAAGGTAAAGTTTTCTGTGGTTTGTTCAGTAATGTTCTATTGTTGTCCAGTTTCTACATGTGGCCTGTGAAGAAGAAAGAAGGAATCTATATGGATCTTCAGACAGGCCTTAGTCTGGTCTTCGTAATCTTGAATGACATGTATGTGATAAGACAGCTACTTTTTTTGGTGAATCTTGATCAAGATACATTGAGGTGAGTTATGTTAGTTACCATGGAAACTTTAGTAGACCTATTTTCTTGAGTTTTATAGAGCCAGGATAGTCTCAAAAATAAAGACATCAAAAAAGACTTCAGTATATGGGGACATTATGATGCCCCTGCAGTGCACTACTACATTATTATTACGTACAAAGTAGTGAGAATTGAACATTTTAATTTGTGTATTTTACAAATAAGGTGTCCATCATTATGGCTTCATTAAGTCTTAACAAGCTGAAAGTAATATCGCTCTCATTAAGCCATTCACTCACAGTGCTAGTAACAATAAATGACTTTGCTGTCGAATTGATGTCTTATTGAATAATAAAATGATACACAAATATGGTTTTTTAAGGGTTCTTTAGAAAAACATTTTTTTTATATGATCATCAACACTCAAAGATGTACAAATATATAGAACCTATTTTGAAAAGGGTTCTATAGAGCACCATACAGGTTTTCTGTTATTCTGCTTAATAAATAAAAGCCCATTAGACTTGTGGTTTTTAGCAAAAAAACAAAAAACTGACTAATATAGATAAAAGCATCCCATCATTAAGAAGCAAATGGTTAGTGTGTTTGATTCAACATATTTTGCTGTTTTCTAAGTACCAGTAAAAGCACCAAAATTGCTTTCTGTGATAATTGACTGTGCAGCAGATGAAGATTAGCTTGATGAACTGTAGAGGAGGTCTGCCCAAGCACAATGCTTGTGGAAGGTCGAGCAGCAAAAAGGAATACAAAAAAACAAAACAGCACAATAAGGAAGGCAGAGATGTTTTTTTCCCAGGTGAAAGGTACATACTTGTACTTTTTCATTACCACAACAACACCAGAACAATAAAATAAAATGACCAGAGACAAGAAAAGCTAATGGAATATGGTACAGTTATGTTCCCTACCTAAAAAGACATGAGGTACAAGAGATGGGGTTTTTGTTGGACTCCTCTCTGAATCTATTTCTCTTTTTCCTCTTGTTGTGGACAACAGTTTTTACCCATATCTGGATTTTCGTTGATGCACCCATTCCATCTATTCACAAAACCTGAACACCAAAAGAAAAAATAGCTTGAACTGGTCGACCACAGCCTCATGGCTTAAGCTGGCCAAAAAACCCTTTCTAGGTGATTTATAGACTGCAAGTGAGTTGACCTTTCAGTGGGTCCAACTATGTTCAGGCACACACTACTAAACAACAAACTACAACATATAAGGGCAGTGTGTCTTGGTCACAGTCAGGATCAAAGGGAATTAGTTAGACACTAGACAAGTTCTTCCTTTGTTTGTACCAGTGGTGACTGCTAGACCAGCTAGACTGGAACAGGATATTTCAGAGTGGTAAATTTTAACCTTTTTGGATCTCTGTATTTTGTGTGTGGATGTGCCAAACCTGCTGGTAGGTGGGAAATAAGGACTGTGTTATGAGATGACATCACTTTGTAACAGAGAAAAGCGTTAGCATTCCAATGAGGCACTTCAGGCAGCCGAGAAAAGTGGTTTCTCTCTCTGGCATGTGCTTTGGGCTTTATAACTTTACAGACCGCTTACATGAACACACTAAAAGAAAGTGGAAAACCAGAAAAGCATAATAGCCCCCCTTTAAAGAGCCACCCAGTAAGATGTTCTTTAGGGGACTGAGAGAAAACCATTCAGGGAACCCTTTCGGCCTTTCCTTTTAAGACTGCAATGTCAAGACTCTCACACACAGATGTTGCTGTGATGCACTTATTGGCAGGAAGGAACAACTGGCACATGAATAAGAAATGTGAGCAGCTGTGTGTGTTTCAGACTCACGCTCAGTGAGAGACCGGACACACACTTCCACCAGCACACATGAAACACACACACACACACACGCACATTTACACAAGCCTGTACGCACAGGTCAGTGACCAAGGACAGCGTGTGCATGCATGTGTACTTTATATATTTGCCTAAGAGTGTGCATGTGTGTGTGTGTGACAGAGAGAGAGAGATGGAGAGAGAAAGAGAGAGAGAGAGAGAGCTAGAGGGAGCACATAAAGTGTGTTGCCCTGTTAGAAAGACAGATGGGGCTCAGTCTGTACATCCCAGAGGGACCAAGACAAATCCCTGAACAGACCCTGTATTGCCCTGCTGCCCTTTAAACCCCTCTTCCTCCGTCTCTCTGTCTCTCTATTTATCTCTTTGTCTCTCCCTCTTTCTCCTCTTTCTTGCCTTTCCTATCTCATTCTCTCTCTTTCTATCCACTCTCACCCTCCCTCCCTCCTTCAGTCTCTATCTATTGTTAGGGTCTTGAGGGACCCTGTTATAATTGTCCATTAGGGCTGTGATTACCTGTAAAAGGTCGCTGTGCTCAGCTCTCAGCTGCCACAGTGCACATAAACACCAGACGGCTATATTTTTATATTTTCACCCGATACTGCCCCAGCTCCGTCTCCTGAGCCCTCTCTCTTTCAGCAACAGCCTGGCTGGATCACTGGGCTTTAGAGGAGTTTGGAATTGAACCAGATTACATCTCATTCCTGAAATCACACTAATCCTGTATAGTTTACAATAGAACAGAGAATAGCACTGTTTGCCTTACAATTCTGTAGTGGAGAACAAGGTTTCCAACTCCATCTGACAGCAATCCAATAGTTTTTAAGTTGATGTTGTTACCATATGTATCTACATATCTATAGTGAACAGCAAAATATTGTGATTTGCCATTCTGGTTTATTGCCATTTTTGGATTGAAGTCCATCAGTTTTACCTGAGCATAAGGTTTTACAGAGAGGATATCACACCTAATTGAAAAGCAACCACTGCAGTGGACACAATTAAATGCAAGGCACACATGGTTTTACTGCTCCGTAGTGACACGCAGAATAAGTGCCAAAATGAAAAACGATGTATGAGTATTTGCATCAGAAATGAAGTGCCGACTGTTAGAATTGAATACAATCCACTTACGAAGGCACAGCTAGACTGCTTTCCACCGAGCTGTACTTGAAACAAATTTTCATCATTGAAATGCAAACATAACAACAACTCTGTTATGATGTTTTCATGTCACTTGATGTCTTTTTTGTTTAAAATGTATTTGTCTCATTGAAAGGCAGCCAAAACAGTGATCTAGGATGCACAAATAAGATTGCATTTAAACTGTAGCATGTAGAAAACATGGCAAAATTAAAAGTAAAAGATTCAATACATTAATTTAATGTAGTCTTAAGCACTGCACAAATGATAGAAATATAACTGTGACTTCATTACATTTCAAGGCAGATTGTATACAGTTCTAATGTGAATTTTGCTGTATTTTTCTATTTGGTACAATTTGACTGCTCAGGGGTTCCATGTTCACTAAATTCCCGAATCCCACTTAACCAAGGAGTTCATCAGAACAAAGTGTGGAAAGTTATGGACTAGCCGAGACAGTCTTTTGATGTAAACCCAATTGAGCAGGCATTTCTGCCTACTGAGGGGGAAAATTAAGTCAGAACACCCCCAAACAAGCACCACTTCTTGAGTCTCTATAGGCCAAATCCAATCTAAGGATTGGCAGCCCTAGTGGGAAAACACTTTAAAACAAGCCCAATTCACTGAATAGCTAATGGATTATATAGAACAAAGTTTATATATATATATATATATATATATATATATATATATATATATATATATATATATATATATATATATATACACTTAAGGGTAATGGTCAGGACTATGGTGGCCTATTTATATGGGAAAATGATTGCTCATGCTCTCTGATCCACTTTTTTCACAATTTTAACTTTACATTACAGCATTGTCGTTTTGGAATAATAAGCATTTAATAATGGGGTGACTTGGTTATTTAGTACATTGCTGAATTTACTTTATTGCCACATGACGCTGCTGAGCCTTAATCTAACAAACTGAAGTAATCCCAGATCATAACACAGTGTACAATGGACACTATGCCTGGCCCTTCTTACCATGATGCGCCCATCGCTTTGCAATAGGGAACATCTAGACTCACCAGATGAAGGCATTTGTGTGGTGCTCTAGAGTCTAATCTTTATCCTCAATAGGAAACTGATGCCTTTTTTCTAATTAGCTTTACTAACAAGTGATGTTCTTATGGCCACACAGCTGTTCAGTCCCTATCCTGAAAGTTACCGTCATGTGGAAATGGTCTTGCTTTTACTCTGAAACATAACTGTGAGTTCTACTGTTGATTTTTTACCTTTTGATTTTTACCATTGTGATTAACTGATCTCAGACCGTGGTTCCTTAAAACCTTTTCCAACCACATTTATATTGAAACTGATGGTCCTCTGCTTTTCTTTCAGGTCATAACAATGTGTTAAACAGTTCTTAACAAAAGGCTGTCATTCAGCTTCTCCTCAGTTGTATTCTTTGTTTTATGCAGGCCAATAATTTCACTCTTCTCAAACACAGGACCACCTTTTGCAGAACCACAAGATACATGGTCACAAGAGATGAGAAGCTGCTCACTGCATCAGTTAAGGTTAAGGGAATTGTTGCTAGCTAAAACAAATTAATCACTGTAGAAATTATCCAAACATCTTAAATACACGCTTGTTTAAATCTAAAGGCAGTTTTTTTCCACAGGCAGTGTACATTACAACATCTTTCATTTCTGCTTTGAAATACATCGCCAACATATTCCATTTTCACATTGACATCAGTCCAGCAAAACTAACATGTTTCATTCACCAAAAGTAGTTTTACGATGTTGAGGTCAATGAATTAGAGTCGTTTGTAACTTTCTAATCATGGTAGGTGTTTATCTTGTGGTGACTGTATGATGAGTGCACTCTCCCTCTCCCTATCTGTCCAACTTATTCACTTTGAGCTGAGAGTTACTCGCTCATTTCCGAGAGCCCACTTTCTGAGTCCATTTCCGTGCGTTCTAAAAGCCAGCAAGTGAAGCGAGTAAAGGCGATTAAAGTGATTAAAATATAATTATGGAATTTGTCTGTCCGTTTGAGTCTGTTTGTCTGTCTATCTTAATCTCACTCTCTCCTCTCTTTCTGTTTCTAAGAGGGGCTGTGGTTTTTCTGCTGAAATCTTTAACAGTCCTCCACTTCTTTCCTGTCGTGCCATTACTTATTCAAGCTGATAGATTCTGAACAGCCTGCCACAAATGGGCCCCCATTTCTATCTATAGACATGACTCTGAGTCTGTTCATCCATCTACAGAAACCACACAACACACCCATATATGGCAGCACAGAACTTGAAACACAGCTCTGCCCATTTTCATGTTAAAGATAAAATCGCTCGGCAGAAGTTCTTTTTGAAAAAAAGCATAAAAGGAAAGCGATCTTCGGCAGAGTCATGTTCAACGCTGCACTTTGATGATTTCCTGATAGCTTCGCTCTGTGGATTGATGCATGTGAATATTAAAAGATGCTCAAGTGGATATGTGTGAGGATGTGTGGAGGAATTTGATTATAGCTTTCATTCTTTTTGGGAGACCTGCTTTCAGTTTTTTGCGGGAATATTTTTCTACCCTTTCATAGTTCAGTCTTAAAAGCATTTCTTGCTTCTCACAATCCATGTAATCTTCTCTGGACTCTGGAGTGGTCAGTCCGTTGTTCTATGAACACCAGCAGCTTCTTTGATGTGTCTGTTTCCTTTTCTAGGTAGTTGCTTCTCGACAACTACACATCCTTTCAGACCCATAGCATTGGAGTGGATTTTTTCAGATCAGGAGCAAGAGGGAAGCCTGATTGTCTCCTCTCTTCCAAAGATGAAAGGTTTAAGTGCTGGGTGTCTGATTTGGGTGGGCTACCAGGGGTTGCACAGTTGTTAGAATTGTCCATTTTTTTTCTCTCTTATTTTCATTTGAATTTCCTCTTGCTCATCTGCATGTATAATGAATCAGTCCTATTGCCATTATTATCTTTTAATGAAGCAGCAATTGCTATATATTGTCAGTGTCATAAAGAAGCTTGATATCATACGTGGTATAAAAATCCAATTTTAATGAATGTTAAAGTATGTGAAATGTAAAAATGTGGAAAAGGTGTTCTACTCTAATGGGCAGATCCGTTGTATGGCTGTGGTCTTTTTTGCAGCTGTGCACAATACCTACCTGTGTTCCTCCCATAAAGAAGAGAAGTGTGTTTAAATGGACAGACCATTTAACTGCATGTAAAAGAGGGATTTGTGATTCTGTACGAACATCAAAGTGTGGGTATTCTTCCATTTTCCTTTTCACATGAGGCTCAACTGTCCGCTTTACCATATCCCCACTCTTTTGCTCTGTTACCAAGGCAACCATGGGGTTGCTCTCTGTCTGGTCCGAAGCGTTGTGACGTCATGCTCGGGTCACCGCGGTAACTACTCTGAGAAAGTCATGTGGCCATGACATTATCCTGGTGCTGTGCTGTCATCAGCACTTCTGCTGCTTTGGCCTTCAAGCCTAGCAGAGATTCACAAAGTGTGTTATATTCCTGTTAATTCCTAAATAAGTCCTAGTGGCAAAGATGGCCAAATTTCCCAATCCAATTAAACAGTTATTACTGTACTACTGATTTAAATCATTGGAAAAAGTAAAATATTGAATCCATTTGATTTTGAGAGGACTAGCACTGATGCCAGAATTAAAAACAGGGTGGTAAACAATGAAATGGTCAGATTTATTATATTGTGAGATTAAACGTTGTGAGCGGAGGGGTTGTTTATGAAAGCTCTTGGATTTCTGACCTACTGTGATAGCGATGTAAACCCAATGTTGTACCCTCCCTTTATACATTTATAGCATGTCCAATTCACAAATATATCATCGCGGTCCAAAGAAAACTTCATGTAATTTGCCTGACAACAACGATATTAGGTTTTAGTGTTTCATCTTTTTGCTGAAGGCAAACATATAGAAAGTGTCACAAAAGACTGTAAACTCACATCTTAAAGCAATTTGGACCCTCCGTTTGACATTCTATAAAGCAGCTTCATGAGCCTCACTGAATTCTTTTACTTTGTTGAATGCTCAGCAAACTTGTTGTTACAATTTAAAAATTGTCTTGAATCCCTGGCTTCTCATTCAGCTAATAAGTGTAAATCTCATTGTTCAGCAGCTGCTATGAATTATTCAATAACTATTAAGTAACTGACATGTAAGTTATGTAGTTATTAGGATGTAAAACAGATACATTCCGACCCTCAGGGTTTAAGGGGTCACACTACTAGGATTTGGAAACAATTATTTGGTTTAGAGGCAACTTGCAAGCATACAGTCAAGTGAATTCTCACACTGTTCAGATCTTCAGGAGCTGTCTCCCATGAGCTTCTTTCCTGCATGCCAGGTCCTGTTTGGAAAGTGACAGTAGAATCAACCAACCACATTGTGCTCTCCAATTGGTGGAAATGTGTTATCTCATTAAAAAGCACCCAGCTAGGCCTTTTGAAAGAAAATGTTGAAATAATGTTGCTTCAGATGCAAATTACAAACATTAAATAAATGCATGTGGGTTTACATAACACAGCAAAGGGGTTCAAGAGTAAGCAGAGCTTGTAGAGGCTTGCAGAGGCCGCAGGGTGCAGACCTTTGAAATCTTAACTAGATTTATACAAACTATCTACAGAATATTACAAAACCTGTTTATTGTGTTTTCATTGTGGTAAGTGTGCTGGTGGAACAAAGTATAGTTTGGCCCTGGACTGGTACTGACCACTACTGTATCCATAGGAAGTTGAGATAATAAGGTTCCCTCAAACCTGCCCGTTCTGTGAATTCGAAAATCCCATACCCATGCTGAAATTCTGAATTCTCTGATTGTGGATGTAACTATTGGCGTAACTGGGTTTTAAACTCATGGTTTGTTCTATCCACATTGGAAGGGAACATTTATACGAAGCTCTACCGTTATGTCATAACTAATGATATTCACAAACACACTAAAATAAATACAGATCTCTGGAGAAGCCAAAGATTTTAATGATGTTTTTTAAAACGACAGAGCTCTCTTCCTTAGCCTATTGACTCGTGCTCATCGGAAGCATGTCTGCATGGCCTACTTGGACTCAGAGTCCTTCAAGCAGCTGCGCACATTTAAGGGTCAGCACAGCTAAATGAATAGAGCTCCTCGTACCTTTACAGGGCCCACAGTGAGGATGCAGGCATGCATTTAGCTGGAGTATTTATAGAGGGATTGTCTGCAAAGAGGTTTTCTTTACTATCGTATTTCCAATCTGCTCCAGGGCACCGCTTAGTTAAACCGGAGAAAGGGAGTTGAGCTGCAGCAGAGAGGGAGAGATTGTTGCTAGGCGATGCATGTCACTTTTAATAACACTTCTGCTTCTGATGCTGCTCTCTAGTACTATTGACAACAGCCAGTTGCAAACTGCAGTATTAACATAAGAGAGGGAAGAGAGAGAGAGAAAACTGCTGCTTTCTCTTTACTATAAAAAGTAAAAAGCACACACACTCCCTCTTTCTCTCTCTCTCTCTCTCTCTCTCTCACACATACACACACACACACACACACATAACGTTAATGCATGTTCATATCCCACATTACTTGGAGCCATATTACTATTGTAAAGTAGGCTTTACACAGTGAAACTTTCATATAACTAGTTGCGTATTGTGATATGTAACTGTGTTTTGTTGGCTTAACCTACAAAATGCTTATGTTGTAATAAGTAATTAAACTACTTTGTTTAACCTTAAAAAAAACTTGGAACAAACCTTATTTTTTTTCAAAGTGACTTCTTCAATTAAGCAAAACTAGTTTAATTGCTTGTTACTACCTAAAATATTTATTAAGAACCAATAAAACAATTTTCACACAAATTAGTGGGTGTCAAAAGAAAAGAACATGAATGTAGTTAGATCACAATAACAGCAACCTACAGAAGAACATATGGTGTCACAAGCAGCGGTTTAGCTGACTAGTTAATGCAGATGTTTGCAGGACTAATTTGTCATGACTCAGTAAACTGTCAAAATGAAAACTATCAACCTTGATTTCGCCAAACAAGCCATTTTCTAAATTGTTGTACTACCAAGATATAAAGCTTCGGTGCATGGAGCAGAGTAGGCAAAGGCAGGACGTACGGGAAGGCGGACACAAATGCAAGCTTTTCAAAAACACTTAATGAAACCAAATAAAAAATAATCACAAAGCACTATGAACAGATCAAGAATGCATTCAAAGCAGAAAAAATAACAAGACCGACTGGAAAACAAGACAAACAGGCGGGATACAGTGAATGAACAACAAATATGAGGAAAAAATGGAGGGGGGGATTATTTAGCTAAACAAGGGACACCTGGGAACAGAAGGAGAATGTAAACTTTGAACAGGTGAGAGGCATGAAGGAGCACATGACAAAAACATTAGCACATGGCTAGGACGAGGGAATGTAAAGAGAGGACATAGACAGACAAGAAACAGATAAGGGTGTGGCACAAGAGATCTGGTGAAAAAACATGATGGTAAAAAACACGACAGTCTGGATCATTTTGGTTGGTGGATTAAGAATTTTAAAGTTTTGGTTCAAAATGGTTTTAGCAGGATTTTATTTATTGATTCATTTTATTTTATTTAGCACTCTTGTTGAATAGAGCTTCTGAAATTGAACTGAATGCCATATATCAGGGTTTACCAGGCTAGCATAACAAGACTTTAGTCAACCGTTGCAATGAAACACAGCAGCAGCCACTGTACACCTTGTATTTTTACAGAAAACTGCATCATACAACACAATATATGTAAAAACGTCTGTTTCAATAAAATATGGACTGTGTTTTATGTTCCTTAGCTGTCTGT
The DNA here is from genome assembly GCA_021613375.1 of Megaleporinus macrocephalus. Classification (NCBI taxonomy): domain Eukaryota; kingdom Metazoa; phylum Chordata; class Actinopteri; order Characiformes; family Anostomidae; genus Megaleporinus; species Megaleporinus macrocephalus. Next base: position 23,204,552 of record CM038706.1, read on the forward strand.
GCTAAGTTATCATTACTGTTAGCTTAGTAGTAACATACAACAGTAACATATATTCCACTGTGTCAGTAGCACAAATAAGGCAGAAAAGTTTCTGTTGCTCAGTTTTGACTGAAGTACTTTACAAAACAGCACATACTGTCATCCAAGCACAGTAGTTCCAAAAACAAAGCTAGCTACTGATCTTGTTATCTGTCAATGCACCACAAATGCACCATTTGTCATTGATTTTAATGTGAGTGATGCACATTCAAAAGTTCACCTCATTTGAGCTTTAAATGGAATGTATGATGATAATACAATAATCATGTACCAGCCAACAGGAGACAGTCTGGGGCGGGCCTTCACTGAGTCACTTTGGCCTTGAGGAAGATGGGAAGAAACTAATCACTGCTGTCAGCTCAAATCTACAGCTGCTCAGATCTATAAGGACACCTCATGGCTAGCTGGAGAACACCACTGCAGACAGCCATGATGAAATCTGTCTTGCTAGATTGAAGCACTATTGGCAATTAAAGGTTAGTGAATTTGTATTGCATCATGCTATAACTGTACCAAGACCAGGCTTTGAGATTTATATTCCAAACTGAAGGAATGCTTTGCCATTGACACATACATACACATCTTCTACAATGCAGAGGCCTTTTAGAATTGATGCTGAATTTTTTCCAGTGTGTTAAACTCAATTTTGGTTCTCTGATGTCTACATAGAAGTAGAATAAAACAAGCAGCTCTACTCTGATTGGCTGGTTTACAGTAAGACACTGTGATGATCACACAGAAGCAACATGACGAAAATCACACAAATAGGAGGATAAAATTAACCTCTGTGTAAATAAGCTAGATAGCTAAGCTAATGTTAGTTAGTGAAGGTTGTTAGTAGCTAGAGTAGACATCAACACAAAGTTAATTATAGTTGTCAGTAAAGTTGTAGCATTTAAGGCAGAACAGAACATTCGACTAAGACTCTGATGAATAGGAATCCAACTTCACCCTCGTTTATGTATGAACATCAGTGATGCCTGTTGAAGGTTCCTTGGAAAGTGTATAAAAAGTGATGACATTGGCTTAACAGCCTGGAATTATAGATTTTTCCACATAGGCCACCTTTTTTGTTGCTGTTGCTCCACTGATGCTGGACTGGAACATAAGCTGGTGGTAAATCTTGGGGCATAAATATTAATGAGTCAAGACTGTTACATAACAGTTTGGAAATTTGGAGCCAGCCTGTTTCACTGACTCCTTTTATGTGAGATTTGCATTTGTAGGAGGAACAACAGTGTTTGAGGTCCAAGTCTACTGATACTCGCCTTATTCAATTGTAATATAAATATAGTTTTCCATGCTATGTCACCTTTAAGCTCTCTGTAGAGGATGTTTGTACAGCGTATGTGTTTTCAGATATTGTGTGTTTGTACAGTGTATGTGTGTTCTTGCTCTTGCCTCCACAAAAAATGCTGAGCGAGTTTTTTGAGGAAAACTGTTTGTATGAGCAGTAAAACAAGGTCACAGTGACATAACAGATGATATACCGTACGTGTGGACTCTGGTGAAGGAGAAGTTTCCAAAAATATATCGCATATTTATAGGGTGAGCCTGAATCGGCAATCAGCTATGGTGGGGTGGACTACATGGCAAGCTGAGCCGCTGGTTTGTGTCAGTGGTGATAGTGATGCAGTGCTGATATAGTGTTAATAGCACTGCTGAGCAGTTAGGGCTTCTTTCAAATACTTGAATGCATAATAATAATAATTCATGGACTACTCATCCACTTTACTCTGTTGTAAAATCCACATGATCCAGGAAGCGTGAGATCTTAATTCGATGTCAGTAATAAATGTGTATTCTTAGAAGAGCTTGTTGCAAAATTGATGATGTCTGTCTCCCTGAATGTGTAAACAGCTGGAATAAACAGCCATGTATGTTGCTGTGACCTATTCAGATACGGCAATCCATTCAAGGCCTGTGCCTGAAGGGAATGACTATTGACGAGTTAAATTAGAGTCGATATCTCACACTGAGTAAAGGTTAAATAAGGTTCGCGTACGTGTTTGTGTGTGCTCGCTTGTCCGTGAATGAATGAATGTGAGGACAAACTAACCACTTACACACATTTCATAAAAATTCCATGCGTCCCTCAAAATGCCTCTGTGCATTTTTGAAAACCACAAACATACTTTACAAAACAGGACATGCTGCCAGCCAAACACTGGGTCTAAAAAAAAGCCATGGCCACACAGCCTCAGAAGTTGCCGATCCAGCTAGGAAAAGCTGCACTTATAAAAACATTTTGTTATCTGTCAAAACAGGGGCGCTGTGAGGGGTTGAGAGATTAGGACGATTTCAAGGACTCTGAAGAGAAAGATTTATTCATTTATTCATTGTGACTTTTTTGCTTACTAAAACATCCACAATTTGTTATTTATTAAATATTAAATAAAAGCAGTGCATCTTCTATTCTGTCACCTCTCCAGTGAGCCTCCAGTGAGGGGGGTATCAAGATATACCAGAACTGGAGTTTCATTGTATCAGATCAATCACAAATGAGTGTCAACTCATTCAGCTGCATAATCGACATACATCAGATTTTGATAAGTAGTTTCACTGTTTCATTTAACTTCAACATTTTCCATCCAGTACATCAATCAGCCATCAGCATATAAAGGCAGGTCAAAATAAAAAAACACAGGAACGACCTGTCACACTTGGAAACATTGGAGACAAACGAACTTAACCAGCAGGGTTAACAAGGGTCAGAGCTGGAATGTTGCAAGGAAAACTATGAGGAAGGTCCTGTGGATATCCAACAGAATACCGATTATTAATAGTTGTTTTCAACTACAGTGTCAATACATGTACTCATTTGTGGTGTCATAATTACCTAAATAAATAAAAAAAAGAAATAAATTGGCTTTTTTAACAAGAGCCAGCTCCCAACGTTTACCTAAAAGAGCTGACTCATTCGCGAATGACACATCACTGACTGGAACTGTTATTAATATAAATGAAAAACAAGAAATGCCTATCTCCAAAATAATACATTCTGGGCAATTCAAGGTAACCAGGTTGTTTTCCAAATTATTTTGTGCTTTTTCTTTTGGTACATTCATCATGAACAGCCCCTCCTCCTTAATGTTTACTTTAACAGCTGTTCATCTGCCAGCCTAGAAGAAATGTTGCAGGTTCACCATTAAACTTCATCACTGGACTCGCCATTGCCTACAGGTCCTTAGAAGAGCTACCATCAACATGAATGACAACAGGTTAGAATACGCTGTCAGGGCAGTGCTACTTCTTTATCCTCTCATGTTGGATTGATGCCGACACATTACTACAGTGACTCAGTACCGTCTCTTGAGTTACAAAGTGACATTAGGACAGGATAAGACAAGCAGGTTAGCAAGCATAACATCAGTAGATGTCTTTACAACTTGATACCTAGACCACTAAAGACCTTACAAATTTCTTTTAAACTTCAAAGGGTGAAGCATGAAGTCCTTGACTAAAATTCATGATGATGGAATGTATTCTGAGAAGCATTTAAGAAGCATTTGAAAAATTCAGCCAGTTCTACACAGTATAATGCTATGCAGTCATGCTGTAACACGTCCTGCCAGGAGAAATAAGGTGAGACATTGGTGTTGTGCATAGTCTTATTAGGGGGCCTAAAATTCCTACCAGAGCCCCTTGTGTCAAAAAGACAACCATTGCCATTTATTATAATAAGAGCAGTGCACAGGTGGGACAACAGACAAAATGTTTGTTTGCACATAGACAGAAAATATGCTCGTCACAGTATTGTGTCTGTTTGAAAATGTAAAACCAAAAAGCATGTATTGTTGTGACTGTGAAAAAAAAAATCTCAGCAGGCTAGTCAATACAACACTGCAGTACAACAATTATACCAGTCATGTGTAGCCTATCAGTGTGTTTTCTGTCCCTGTGAACACAGCCTGAGGTTCTCGTTGTGGCAACGTCTAAGAGTAAAAGTGCTGCCATCAAATTTCATGAGGGACTATTTAGAATAGAAAAGAATAAGCCAGTAGTAGTGATTACAAAACATTCACTCTTTGAGTAATTAAATAATAATAATATATAATACTGAATGTTTTTTAATGACTACTACTGGCCTATTCAGTTCTAATCAAAGTGATCGTGTCTGCTGGATTTGATGACAGTGGTGGGATAAGACACTCTTAAAGGCTGCAAGAACCTTAGGCTGTATTCACAAGGACAAAAACACATTGATAGGTTATACAAGATTGGTATTCCCATCTTTTCTTTTCTTCTGCAGAGGTCAACATTTGTGTAGGACTTGTGCACTTGTGCAATTTCTAGGAATAGTCAGTACTGCTGAAATGTGAGTCACTCAAAAGAAAACACACAAGAACTGAGAACTGTACACACCTCCTGAGTAAATGTCAAGTAATCAAAAAGAAACTAGAATATTTGCTGTCCAGAGTGTATTAACTTGTAATCCTGCTTAAACATCTCTTGTAAAAAATGCAAGTGTACAGAACCCTGAAACTCTGAAGGCTTCATGTGTGCGCCTTGCTTTTGCATGATATTAAGTAAAGTCAGATGAGGAGACCTATTTCTGAACACTTTGAAAGGCAGTGAGCTTAAGAGGACATGCCTTAATCTCCTAACAGATCTTTAAGAGTGTGGCCACAAGTACAATCAATGCACCGTAGACCTTCAGACACAGATGAACACCTACACTGTTTAACTGATCCCCCAGTTACACTGGGGAGCTACACCAATGTGTTCTCTAGGGACGTAAGAGTGTGAGCGTGCAGATTCTGAAGGGTGTGAGGACGCAGTATTTCACTGTTTAGCTCAGCATGACTCATCAGAAAGTTGTGCACTCACCATGACACCCGAAATGTCAGAGCAAATCAGATACAGCTGAAAGAGAGAGGAACAGAGGGTCTTCTAGGAAGATGAAGAGTTCAACAATGTGAAAGCATAAACTGAAACATTCATTTACACATGCATACACAGATGATGTGAAGAAAAAAAAGGCTCATGCTTAATCTTATTTTTATGTAAATGAATACATAACAGCATAACATATTTTAGTACCGTTTTTATGTTTCTAAATACTTTTTAAACTCCAGTTATAGAACTTTCTGACCATGCCTTATGTACAATAATGATGATTCACTCAATTCATCAAATAATCAGCAGCTATTAGCAGTAATGCTACAGTCCTACTGGCCAAACCTGTTTTCTGTAGACAAATTAAAAGATACTGGTTAGTTTTAATAGAAACCATTCCTGGACTGTCCTAAATTACAGGAAGGTCCCACACAAATGTTTTTTTAACCCTTTAGCTTAATTTACCCCGTTCATTGAAGACTTACTCGTGGGTGCCCACTAGTGTTTTGACATCATGATTTTAATAGCATCAGTCTACTGGCTTTTTTGCCCATTGACGTGCAGGCGGAGTCCGACTCACAATACGAAAGATTTTAAATTGTAAATGAGTTGTGCATATGTTGTTTGTGTTGTACTGTTCTGGGTTGTAGAGAACCGAGGTGGGTCTACCTATTTACCAAGGTGACCTGTCTGGTTCCCAGCTGGCAAAGCTGTATTACTCTGCCAATAATGCTGCTTTGGTTATATTCATAAGAGCCTACATGAATAGTCTATATTGTTATATATTATATTATATTATATTATATTATATTATATTATATTCTATTATATTATATTATGTTATATTATATTATATTATATTATATTATATTATATTATATTATATTATATTATATTATATTATACCTTTGCATTTTGTGTCTATAGGTTTATTTGTGTATATGTCTTCTACAGCTATAAATGAGACAAAGAGGATGTGATGTGGTCCTCAGCATATGAGTCACCAGACAGGACAGTCGGGCTCTGAAGAGTCATTCCCTAAACGAATCTCCTGCCTTGTGAATCACTGAACCGTATTCTTATCTAATCAACTTACCTGCCAATCTCACTCATTCACAGCCTGCAGCCCTACAGTATATTACTACTACACTACTGTTCTGCACTACATTACACATTACTACAAATCACATTACTCCTTGTAGTTTATCAGTTTTCTGCCCTTTTACTGTTTAAAAATGACATATTCTGCATCTACATGTTAAAACTAACAGCTAACCTTGCACTGAGTGTATTAATTGCATGAATTTACATGGATTTACTACATTAAATGTACACATTTTTGTGTTTTGTACCACTATATTAATAACTACTATACATGATGTGTTATAACACTTATTTTATAACTTCAGTGATATGATCTTATCCTGCTGAGTAATAGAGATGACAATACCGGTTGAACAGTTTCACACATTTGTACCACTGAAACAGTGATTCAAAGGTGTACTCATTTCTACATGAATAAAATACATTAGCACTGGCCTGGCTAAAAGTGAGTAAATGTTATATATTCTGTTCTATATATTATTTAAATACTTGAAACACGTAAACTGTGCTGTGCAGTTCTTTTTTAATATGTGCAGTGACACAGCATGGTGTTTGAGTGAGTGAGTGAGTGAGTGAGAGAGACAGAGAAGAGCAGAGGTGCAGAGGAAGGATGTGTGTTAGAGTTCATGAGCCCAGTCGTCTAGATCAAAGCAAAGCAGCAGTGAAATCTTAACAGCCCCCTGCTGAGAAACAGCCATTCCATTTTGTGCAACGACTAGTCATAAATCCCCCTCTCGCTTTCAATCTCGCTCTGTTTTTCTCTCTCTTTCTCTCTTTTCTTACATCTGTTCATTCTCCCTCCTCAGTGTTTAATAAAACAGCTCTAATAACTTGGCTTGTGCTCTGACTTCAGGTGTGATGTATAGCAGTGTTTCTAAACGGAGTCCTTCAGGCCCATCGCCAGTTCTACGTTCTCTCTAAATCCCAGACTCAGCAAACAGTAAAGGCAAAACTGTGGACCCATCTGAAGGGTTGCAAGGACCCTGTCTTTCTTTCTTTCTTTCTTTCTTTCTTTCATGCACTTTTCCTTCTCTCTCTCTCTCTCTCTCTCTCTCTCTCAATTCTTCTCAATTTATCTCCAAATGTTATAAAATCGACTATATATCATTCTACATCACAATTAATTTTCTTTTTTCTCTCTTTGTTTTTCTCTGGAAATATTTATGGTAAGTAATCTTTCTTTCTTTCTCTCTTTCTTTCTTACTTTCTATAATTATATACGATGTACTGTACACACCATTCTCTTCCTTCCTCATTGTTTTTTTTCCCTCTCTTGCACTATTTCTGTTTTTCTCTATTTCTGCCTTTCTTTCTTTGTGTTGTAAGGTTTCTTTCTTTCTTTTTCAATGATGCTATTTATTTTTTATTTAGATTTAAAGTTGACGTTTTCTATCATTTTCCATTTCTTATTCTTCTGTCTTTGTCACATTCCTTTTACCCTTTCTCCTTCTGTTTTTCTCTCTCTGAAAATATTTATGATGGGTCAGGAGTGGGTTCTTTTTTTATTTATCTTTTTTTGTCTTGTCTCTCTATCTCTACCTGTATTTTCTTTCTTTTTGTCTTTATATATTTTTTTCCATCCTTCATTTCTCTTCTATTTTTTTCTTACACTGATGAAAACAACACATTAAATTATTTGGTTTAAATGTTGAATAAAGCATGAATAAAGTATACAAATGACAGAATTTTTATGATAATTGTGTTGATGTAACATACTTGTTTATTTAGGGCTGGTATGCACACCTGCACCATTTAATATAGCACAGTGAATTAAATCACCTTTTAAAAATGTTATTCCTTCGCCCTTCCCCAATTTAGGAAACAGTGATTTATTAAAGAACCATCTGGAGAAGAACACTGTTAACTAGCATGTAAACGTTATCAGACACTGCGTCAGACTTTCCCTTCTCATTATCTGTGCTTGTTAACTTTTCCTATTCAATAACTATTAACACATGGAATTCAATACATCACTTTATTCAGTGCCCCCTCTCTCTCTCTCTCTCTCTCTCTCTCTCTCTCTCTCTCTCTCTCTCTCTCTCTCTCTCTATCTTTCTATCTCTCTGTCTCTCTCTCTCTCTTTCTCTCTCTCTATCTCTCTCTCTCCAGTGATGATGATGAATGATGTATGTATTGATAATTGGAGAGTTTGATCAGAAAGGCTGTGAGGGACAGAACCTCTGAGACGTCCCTGAACTGGGCTTTGGAGATGTTGACATGTTGTTTTTTTAGCAGCCACCACTTTGACTCCACAAACCCCCTCTTCACTTCATCCTCAGATCACTATGGCAACATCAGGCCGTTATTCAGGCTTCTGTTTGTCACACTGAATTGTAATGTTCTCATCTGCTACTTCAGTTCTGGCAGGGCTATGAGAGGAATGATAATAAGAGATTAAACAGGAGAGCACACACACACACACACACACACACACACACACACACACATGAGTAAGAAGTATAACAGTAATGATAATGATATGGCAGTAAGTCAGGTAATGGGTGATTAGGGTTGCTTATATATGAGTATGTGTGCGTGGATGCCAAAGGCACTTATGTTCTTTGAGCTGTTTCTCTGTAAACCTGCTCATCAAAAATACAGCTCACATTAATACATATGTCACTCTGTTAATATTCAAAAGAATACGAGATATGAACATTCCACCTGCCACCGAAGATCAAAATAATCTGCAGTTTGTGGTTTGCGTCCATATGTGTATGTGGGTGTGAATGAGTGAGCGAGAGAGAGAGAGAGAGAGAGAGTGAGAGAGAGGTGAGTTGTAAAGCTCTTATCTATAGTCTGAACTGAAAAGCCTATTGTACATTTCCTCATTAGATAAACACTCTCAGGCAGTATGTATCCCAGTAAACGTGTCAACAAACAGAGGTTTGATAGACCTGAAAATCTGCCTCAATCCTCCGCTACGCTCTAATCTATAGTGTGAAATCCCATCTGAGCTAAAGATAGACACACACAAACAAAGAAGTGTCTTTGTACCCACTGGCTGATGTGTAATTGCAGGTGGGAGGACGGCCAGATCTTTGCTGTGTTTTAATGGCAGTGCTGCTTCTCTGCAGATGAAACACAAGCATGTGGCATGTGCTCCTGCCTCACCTTGCCTTACAGTGCAGTGCAAAAGTAATTGGATTGGACTCCCTAGCAAATGGAAATGGAAAAGATCATGTGATCTGAAGTCCAGATTTACCCCAGTGATGGTTTCATGGGTGTAAGAAAGGAAGCGCATGAAGCAATGCACTCATCATGTGCCCACTGTACAAGCCTTAATCTAGGAATGCTCCAGTTGGTCAGATCATGGCTGAGCAATGTTATGTGACAATAAAAGTCAGCTGACCATCTAGATGTACTGAATGACCAGGTTACCAAAACATTTTGATGGCGTGGACAGGAAGGCAATGCAAAGACTGACTTCCTGTTTGTATGATTATAAAAGTTAGGTCTCTCTCAGTAGAGCTACAAGGTTATTGTAGAGAAGAAATATAAGTTTATTGTTTTAGCCTCAGATGCTCCGCCCTTGGTAAATAGAGCATCTGATATTTTTTGCAAGTTAAACTGGACACAACCATCTTCATTTTGTTAGGTACATTTTGATTGGATACCCAAACCCAGCAGTAGTCTGGGACTGACTGGTCAGTCAAATGGCCCTTTGCTCTTAAGGATAATGGTTCTGGATTACATTAGAGAGTAAAAGAGACCAGACTCTCTGAAGACAGGCAGAAAACTGGCGGGCACGTATTGGAAGCTCATAACATTTCAATAAATGACTCAGGACTGATTCAGGACTTTGTGGACTGGTGTCTGCAGAACCACCTCCAGATAAATGCGGGGAAGACCAAAGAACTGGTGGTGGATTTCCGCAGATGCAGGCATCCCCCTCCATCAGTGAACATTCAGTGGACTCTTACAAGTATCTGGGTGTTCACCTAAACAACAAACTGGATTGGTCAGTTAACACCACTGCACTTTACAGAAAAGGCCAGAGCAGACTCTACCTACTGAGGAGACTGAGGTCATTTGGAGTGCAGGGAAAACTCCTGAGGACCTTTTTCGACACAGTGGTGGCATCCGCCATCTTTTAAACAGTGGTCTGTTGGGGCAGCAGCATCTTGACGACAGACAAGAAGAGACTGGACAAACTCATAAAGAGGGCCAGCTCTGTCCTGGGAAGCCCCCTAGACCCAGTGCAGGTGGTAGGAGACAGGAGGATGTTAGCCAAGGCACTGGGCAGCTCTTTCAGCGACAGGCCGCTTGATTCTATAACCAGCACAGCAGACCACACATACACAGCGGACTACATACACACACACTTCACACTTCACACTTACAGAGTGTGTAATGTAATGTGTAATATTTTACATTTAATATATAAATACAATCCTAAGAGTTCTTGACTTTTTATTATTTATATTGTATATACTGTACTGTTTTCTTTATCTATTTTTTGTACTGAGTGCCTTGCTATACATTTGCTGCTGTAACACTGTGAATTTTCCCACTGTGGGACTAATAAAGGATTATCTTACCTTATTTTAAGAAAAAAACTGTGTGCCTAAATCATCACACTTGCCTTAAACTGAGTTGGGTTAGGTAATCTCAAATAGACTTGTTTATGTGGTTTCTGTATCAATGTATCACATAGTCTCAAATGTAATAATTGCAAAAATAAAAACAGGAGTAGCAGCCATAACACTGAATTCTATATATACTTTTGTTTTTGCTTGTATAAATAATATTCACACACCATACATGTCTTGGGTGATTGACTAGGTTTGGTTAAGGGGAAAATTGTTCAGGTTTATTTTCCACCAACTACAAAACAGCTTAATATACTCAATCATCAGCTGAAGGTTTACATCATCTCCATTCTACACCTTTACACTTCTTACATTTCTCTCTCTCTCTCTTTTTCCCTCTCTCTGTCTCTCTTTCTCTCTCTCTCTGTTCTAAAACCAGTAAGGTGACAAATGGATCACAGATGAGTGACTGGAAGAGAGTCCATCTGTCTAGATTGGATACATATTTAAAGGCCCATTCTTATACATTATTCATGCAAAGTCATTGTGCTCGACCTTACACACACACGCAGTATATGGATGAGCAGTGGCTGGTGTAAATAATTAAGGCACTACATCGGCTGTGTGTGTGGGGCTATAGGTGCAGGAGATGAACTGTGGAGAGATTTATGGCTGAGCGTGAGGCTTTCTGACCCACAGGCATCAGTGGGCTTCACAGCGCAGGCTAATAACTAATCTGAGCTTAGAGAGGAGTCTGCCTTCTAATGCATCACTGCCATTATTCCGTTTTAGGCTGGACTTCCACATGCAGTCTCATACTCAACTGTTCTGTCCATTATCTTTGTTTTCTCCCAAGAGCTCTCCCTTCATTATTCCCTATTTCTTCATTTCTCTTCATTACAATGTGCAAAAACATGCATACATACAAATACAGCAGTTTTTATACACTGTCCCATATGCATTCAAATATATCTGCTGGCCGATCTCCAAAACTGTAACTTACTCCTGGAAAGTCCCAGAAAGCTATTTTAAGTGGTCTGATATAAAATAATGCAGTATGATAAAAACCTGTATGTCCTAGCTGTAATAGAACAATGTTTTAAATATCAGGTTAATAACCATCTCATGATTTTCTATCAGTGAGCTTAAACTCTTGGAATGTCTGATTTCTATCACAACCATTGTAAACAGATCTGACTGGTTTGTTCTCAAACCACTCTAAATATCTGTGCTTACATTTGATTGTGCAGAATTGTAAAAAAATAAGTGCATTTCCTTTTTAAAATGGTATTTAATGTAAGTGAAATAATACTTTAAGAAATGTTAGATCATTTTATTGCTCTATTTATCATGAAATGTTCACACAATGTAACCGGAAGCTTGTTCAAAGGAAGGTGTTCAAAGTTATACCAGGTTTTGATATGACAGCAACAAAATAAAAAACAAAATCATATAAAATAGTATATACATACATTAACATATCTCTACAAAGAGCATTTCAAATCAACCCACTCTAATTTGTTAATGTCTTGAAAGGAAAATTCCTTTAACCTCAGAAAAAAAAACGTTTGTACATTTATTTAAAAACAGGCATGTGGCCATAGATGGGGTGGACATACAGGGTCCAACATTTTTCTAGCAAAGCATTTTTTGATTCACTTACAAGTTTTATTATTCATTAAATCTTTTTGAACTGTTTCACCCAAACGGTCTCTGTCTTCACCCCCTACAGCATCAGGCCAGTAGCAGTGGTAATGTGAAACTAGCAAATACCTAGAAACCAGTTTTAGCTTTGCTGAAGTTAAATTCTATTAGATTGTGATGCCTTATAGGCCAACCCCTGCAGCATTTAAGGTGGAATGGAAGATTCAAACATGGAGCTGATGCATTATTTTCCAAACTTTTGGGTAAGTGTTGTAAAGTCAACATCATTTTTCCTCACTTTTCCAATATCAGGACTGCTATATTGCTAATGTAAGTTCTCCAGTGGATTTTCTGATGTAGTCCAGATGTTTATAATAACAAAAATATCTCCAGCAGCTCCAGTGCTTTCTCACTGTGAATTACACACACACACAAATTTACACACTCTATTGCTATTGTAGTGAGACCACACTACAGCACAGAGGAGTGTTAGAGGACTTGAATTGGAGGAGATGTGAATGATGCCAAAAGTTGAGTAATGGCTTACTGAAGGAGTGAGTGGAGAGGTGAGATTGCTGTAATGACTTTGGAGTGCTCAGGTGGGCCTCACACAAACACACACATACACATCTGCTGCTTTACAGATCAAAATGATGGCTGTAGTGTATTGGGCAGTAAATGTCACATGTGGAAGGCAACATGTGCTCCAGTGTCACTATAAATCACTGCAGTTCAACGCTATATATCTGTTCATTAGCCGAGTGACAGGTGGACTTCGCAGCAGAGCACAGCTAGCTAATGATGATCTTAAGTGGAAGCAATACAATTAGCAAATTAAGCAGAGCCTTTTAGGCGTGACAAATGTTTTAGAGCCTCCAGAGGCTGCTTTGCCTTGGTGTCAAGCTGAGAAGCATATTTTCTTTCCAGGTTTCATTAACCTTTAGGTCGTGCAGACATTCAGGTTACAGCCTCAGGTTGACAGAGGTTGAAGACCCTGCCTTTGAGGCTGGCATGTAACAGCAAGGCAAGCCAGACTCCAGCCTGCATAAAAATGCCTCATTTTCTGTGCTTATAAGAAATAGGTGAATCAATAATTGCTGCAGATGCTCAAACTGAGTTTTTCTGCTTTTTTTTAAAGAAGCATAGTTACAGTTAAAGTGGAGTCTCTGTGCATCCATACTGGCAGCCTAGGTAACTGCATGGAGCAGCACTTAAGCAATTATTACTAGCATTAACAACACACCCCAAACTTTTCTAAAACCTTTGCTTAAACACCAACTTGTTGCTTAGATATGTATACAATAAGCCTATTCAAATATTGTGCATCACAAAATGCAAGTATGATCGTGCTACAATAAAGACCTCATGTATATGGGCGGAGCAATGGCTTTTATGTTGCCTATTGAACAACACGAGCCCTGCCTTCTTTGCAATCTGGTAAGGCTAGTATCCCAATTCCATTTCCCCAATACAGTTAAAAGTGAAATTTGGAGAAGCAGCCTTCAGATTATTATTATTATTATTATTATTATTATTATTATTATTATCATCATCATCATCATCATCATCATCATCATCATCATTATTATTATTATTATTATTATTATTATTATTACTGTTACCCCTTCTATATTCTGCTTAATATCTTTTTTTCCTTCTTTCTATACATTTGAGTCACTGTCATGGATGTAAAAGAAGTAGAGGGAGAGGGCAGCAGGAAAAGTAGTTGCTTACTGAAATAATCCCCCCTTTTCCACATTAAAATAGATCCTATCTTATGTAAACCACAGTTCCAAAAATGTTGGGACAATATGTGAAGTGCATACTGTAAAAAAGCAGAGTCAGTTCTGTGTGTGTAAATTACAAAGCATAATATTCACTAATTTAAATCATAATGTTTTTAATATTAACTAATAAATAAATAAATGCATACACCGATCAGCCATAACATTAACATTAACATTAACATTAATACACTCACTGTTCATTTCATCAGTGTCACTCATATATGAGCACTTTGAAGTTCTGTTTCTGATATTTCTGATACATTGCTCTTCCATCTTCTATATATATCCATCTATATTCCTATATATTCCATCTATATATATATATATATATATATATATATATATATATATATATATATATATATATATATATATATATATATATTTATACAACCACAATTTCCAAAAAGTTGGGATTCTGTGTAAAATGTAAATACATGTGGTTGTTGCAGGTATTATTTTCAGAATATATTGAAAATGAACTTAAAAATATTGCAATTAATACTACTTGGTATGACCTTATTGAGATCAGGAAAGATTCATGCTAATGCTGCTTTGATAAAGGTTACAGTAGGTTAAAAATGCAAGCTCCAGGTTTAATCCTAGTTTCTCTGGGTTTAATCCTAATGCTAACACTTTTTATGTTTCTTAGTACTAGATGATCTGGCATGCTAACATTAGCATCCATCACTATTACCATCCCGGTGCTCAGAGGTGCTTTTATACGTTTTATTCCCTCAGTGCATCTATAAAACTGATGCTGGGCACACATGCAAGATTTACTGCGGCTATAAAGCTCTTTGTTTATTTGCACTGTAGCATATCAAGGCAGAGCGAGTGGCGGGAGTGGTGGTATTAAACACTGGTCTGTGGTCTGTGATGAATCAGATTATGAGCATGTGAGAACCCGCATTAAATTACCGCAATATGCTTGGAGTAACTCTATCAAACTCCAAATAACAACTTTAATAACTTCAGTATTCGTGTGTAAGCAATATAGCAGCATCAGAAAAACACATCAATCGTTTACTCTTCTGACACTAATGACGCTCAAGAGGCGCAGCGAGTGCTCTCAGCAACAAGCAGCAGTGGACAAATTTTACATTTTCATCTGTTAGGAAAGTGTAGAGGGGCACATGTGGGTATTATGGTAATTAACTGAAATTAGCGGCATCTCATTTTGTTGGCAAGTCATTTCTGTAACTTGACCCCCCCGCCCCCCCCCTCATATTGACTCTCTTGTATGATCAGCAAAGCACTGTATCTAATACTTTTCCATTATCAGCTCTACATCTCCCCAACTGCCTTAAAGCTTAATTAGCAAATCTATTACTAAACACTGCTGCTTATGTTGCTAGTCAGCAGCCAGCATTCTTTGGAGTGAATAAACATTCAGGAACCTTTAAAGAAAAATAAAGGTTCCTAAATGGTTCTTGGTTGTGAGGTACTAACTCGTATTTGGTACAGAACACACAGTTCAGCAGTTCTTTACACAACCATCCAGTGAAAGGAACTGGAAGTGTTTTTTTTTTCTATTGTTCCAAGATCTCTTTCTATATTTTTTTATTGGGCTTGGCAGTGTGATGTTAAGATTAGGGATGCAAACCTACTTTTTTAAAACCAAGTATGAGTACATATATTTTAGAACTTACACCATAAATTACCTGCTTATAATGAATAAGTCTTCTGTTAATGAAAATCAGTACCTTAAGAGTTAAATAATTGAAATATAGCTTGGATTAAGAAGGCTTAGAGGGCTAAAAGCTGGTTTAGATCTACATTAGGAAAGTAGAGCTCGCTGTTCCAAATGATTTCGCCCATGCTGATTTATTCAGAACAACATGCTGCATACAGAGTACTGAGCGACTGAGCTGCAGCTGTACACTGAACCGTACACGGGAGAGCAGTTACAGTTAGCATGATAACCATAGCGCATTTATGTAGTTTGGTTAGAGAGGAAGAATGTAGAAATGTTTATGTGGGGATTTCTTAGTTTCTTGTATAAAAGGACAATGGTTTTTAGTGTCTAGCTATATTGTGAATTTCTGTGCTTTCTCTGTTTTCATGTCACTGTTTATGTTGTTTTTTGATTCTGGAATAAAAGTTTTAGTTTGGACCAGACTTGGAACTCCATTGGGTTTATTAAGGAAATTCTTTACATTAAAACTATTAAAAATTAATATTATTTTATTCAGTCAAACAGAGAAAAGTCAACACCCATATTAAGAAAGCATATGTCCCCATATATCTCGTGAAAGCAGCTTTCATTGTGTTCATGTAAGTTTATATATATAGGTTCAAATCTCAGTGTATTTCTGACTGAAGGTCATTCTAAAATGAGTGCCATTTTAATTTAGCAATTTCCAAAACTTTCATGAAGAGCAAACTTTTCTTTAAAAAAGACCACAATCTGGAAATAATGTTAATCCTAAAAAAGGCATAAAATCCTTTTTAATATTAATATTATCCATTTTATTCAGACATTATTTGAGTGGTACCACATTAATTTTTTTTGACCATTCAAAATGAAAATAAAAAATCAGTAATTTAAGTATGCAGCTTTTAAATGTTTTATTAAAAGAGCATTTAAGATACTCCTAATGACTGATAAAGGTTATTTATATACTTACTTTCCAAATACACAAAAAAGGAACTTCATGAAAAACTGTAAAATGTGGTAGAGGGAGAGGAGGCATTCAAAATTACAAATGAAATTAAAAACTTTGGTCATGGTGCTGAAAAACTGAGAAGGTATTTATCACTAGAACTTCTAGACCATAAATGAGAATATTTTAACAGATGACTCCCACTTTACACATCCAGTGTGATCGAGAATGTCCTGGAAAATAATTTGGAATTCACTGCTGAGTGAGTGGCTGATAAAGATAATGAGGGACTAAGTGAAAGTGATAATGAGTGTGTGAGTGAGAGAGTGAAAGAGATATTAAGCAAGAGAATGGAAGACAATGAGTGAGCGACAAAAAGATGAGCGAGTGATTGCAAGATAATGAGTGAGTGAAAGAGATAATGAGCAAATGAGTGAGTGAGTGACAGAATGAAAGCGACAGTAGGTGAATGAATGAGATAATGAAAGAGAATGAAAGATGTAATGTGAGAAAAAGTGTGAAAAAAAACAAATCAGTGAAAGAGATAACAGGTGACTGAGTGTAAGACATGATAAGTGAATGAATTAAAGAGTGAGTGGGTGCCAGCTTGAGTCATTTAATCAGCTGCAGCATTCACTCAGCTTACATCACACGGGTATTGATATGTTTATATTGATATGTTTTCATGAGTAGTGCGGTAGCCCGATATCCGATATCTGTATTGACGCATCCCTAGTAATGATGTAGCATCTTATGGTTGATCATTCTACCCGGTTCTAAACACATTAATGGTATTCCTCTTCTACTTGCATTTGTTGGTTTACCTGACCCGTAGTTCAGGCCCTCACAAAATACATTGGAAGAGCTAACTAGCATGTGGATCTACATGGCTGCCAAATGAAAGATTAGAACAAAATCAAGGAAAGCAGATTGTAAAGGGAGCTTTCCTCAGCTATTCAAACACAGCTCTAATTAGACAGCACATGGCACATCTCAGTGAGACTTCCAGTGAATATCAGCCTCTATAGCTCAAAAAGCAGATCTTATGCTGAAATGATTGCATACCAGAAAAATGTGAAAATGACAGCTGATTTCAGAAAGAAACCACCACCCTTACTGGGAACGCATGACTTCACAGAGAAAATCTTGGGCTGTCAGCCTTCCACCCTTAAAGATCTTTTAAAAAAAAACATGACTAACTACTCACTCTAGTCACTCTTTTTTCCAGCATGTTCCATCTCTGCGGAGAGCAAGAGTAACAGCACTAAAGAATCTGACCACCACCTCCACAGCTTCCTTCCCCCAATCAGTCATGCTTCTAAACAGCTTTAAACTGCTGCACACACACTTTATTACACACACTGTAATGCACATAACTACTGTCCATCACGTGCCATAGTCTTTCAGTGCTCATATGCTCCTAGCTCTACGTTCTATTTATGTGCCACGGTACTTGATTATATCTGTACTTACATCTCATTGCACATCCCTTTATTGCAGATTGTTTCCATACTCTTTATCTGATGTTACATATACTATATTTCCATACATATGTATTGTACATATAGTATATCAATTTATATATCAGTTTTTTGTTTACTTTTGAGATCTGCAAAAATATGTACACCTTAGGTCCATAAAATTAATGAAAACTTTCAACATAATTTAGTGCATTCATCATGTTTATAGTAATATAGCTTATAGTGTCCTTTGTTTACTACTTGCTGAAAGGCTAATCAGGCCTAGTGAAATATTCCAGTAATAAGCCAGTGTTTGCGGTGAATATCCATTTGTAAAATGCACATTGACTTTAAGTGACTTGAAAATTCTAAATTACTTAAAGTGCTTACGCACTTAAGTCACATAGCGGCTCGGAAAAAGAGATTGTTGTCATTGGATCCACCACCAAAAAGCATGTTTTTATCCATTGTTTTGCGCCTTTCATTAACTGGTTTAGATATATCCCTATCTAATCTAATTCAATTTTAAACATGACAAAACACAAGAAAACAGTAATCTCTTTGCCATAGAATGGAAAACAGTATTAACAGTTTCATAGTTGAATAAGGAGAGTTCAGTAAATAGACCTTTTACAATGGTCTGATTGCAGTACTTCAGGCACTGCTACCATTTCCTTCAAATACAAACCCATTTTTGCAAAAGAGGCAAATAAAACGAGGCAATTCCAAAATCCTAGACTGTTACATAGGAGTGTTGATTAATCCCTACACCCCCAAAATTTACATACGGCAACATACCTTTTTCTAAGAAACAGGCTAAATTTGGCTTCCTATTCACCAGCTTCTTGATCCCTAAATGCTACAGCTGGACCAGAATTGGCCTCCAATTAAGGTTTAATAGAATAAGGAAGCTTCAGCATCCACATCTTTAAGATTCAAAGTTATTAGTTTGCTCTGCACATTTTACTCCAGACATTTTCTTAAACCTTGGAGAATATCGTGCAGCTATTGCTTAGTTTGACCCTGAGAAGTTCCACCTTTCTCAGCATCATAAACAACAGCCGCCTGCAGCCTTTCCTTGTGATTTTATCCACTTTCTGCTGGTTTGAATCCAAATAAAAATAAATGGAAAGTTTTAAATCGAAATAGTTTAAATACTATGACTGAGTTTATTAACCAGAGGTGTTTTCCTGTCTGTGCCTATTTCCACATGTTGCTTGCATGTTGTTACGATCATCGCGGTGTCTCACTGCAAACCAGCAAATCACTTCACCACAAACAGGACCAATTTTATTGATTAGAAATATGAGTGTAAAACTGCATCTGGATATTTTCTGCTCTGACCAAAGTCTCATACCTTCTATGTAGCAATCAGAGAACAATTCAAATCCATTCTGTGGCTCCTTTTAATGTGCATGTGAGTTTTTGCAGCATGAAAAAAAGAACTAACCATGCCTACATGGTGGAACGAGCTCTCAACGGAGTGCGGCAAAACATACTTTCCGAAGCCTGTTCTGTATGCATGTCCAAGCCCGGACAGAAGCTTTATTTGTAAGCGTGTAGAAAAGGGCGTAACTTAAAAAAAAAAAAAAAGGAAAGATTTATAGACTGCTATGAGACTGCATTTCATGTTCTTGTGCACATAGTAATGGTTCATCAAAATTTCATCAGGCTTTCATGGCCAGTCATGCTTTGCTGCACCTTTGAGTTCATATCTGCTTCTTCTGTCTGTGCTTCGTCTTCAGAAGATGAAAGGGCTCACCTGGCAAACGTGAGGCAGCCTGGAAGCAGGCGGGAAAGCTGAGCTGCATTTCTCCCACGAGCAACATGTCTTATCTCTGTCTTTTGATGGCGTGCAGAGAAGTGATGCTGAGGGCCTTTGAGTTTCAACTGACATATGTTTTTCACAGTATTACACAGTATCTCTCAATCTCTCACTGGCACACGGGTCAGTTATGTAGTCGTGCATAAATGTCTGTTTATCAAAGAAGCTTTGATTTGGACTGAACTGGATTTATTTGCTTTCTTTCAAGTTGTGCTGTGATCTCTAGATCTTTTTTGCAATTTCAAATTCTTCCCTCCTTATTCTCCCTCTCTCTCATCTCTGTGTCCCTCTCACTGTTCACCTTGTACTACTGTAACCCTGTTTATATCGTTTTATATTTAGCTACTGACACAATGTATGTTTTATTTTTCTTATGAAACATAAAGGATGCACGCTTTATCTCTGAAAGAGTGTAGTGTTCCTTTATGTGTTCCTTTCCTGTGTGGAGAAGTACACACACACTTTTAGTAGCATTCCAACCCTTTGAATCCTTTCCAAACCAGCAGATACTCTGAACAATAACATTTTTCGTTCATCTAGCAAGAACACACTGAATCAGGAGATGTTTTAGGATACATTCCCTGAAGCAAGCATTTCTCCTCCCAGGTCTGAATTTGCAGACAGCAGCTCTGCTCTTTTCAGATATGTCTCTACCTTCCTTAACAGACGGTTCAGCAAGCTGAGTGCTGAGAGAGTTTTTCAGTGGAGATTTTTTATTGGCCTCATCAGTGTCAAATCCGTGATCTGTCTTCACTAAGACACGGCTTTTAATCTATTCCCTCTCACCACTCTCCTGCTGCCTTCTCCTCTTATGCTAATCACCCAGGCCTGTAATCGCTGCCTGCAGAGACAGAGCTCAGTAGTACGCAGGTGCTGTCCAATTGGGTGTGCATACTAAGAATAAGCATGAGATTTACATGTGACTTTCTGCATGGGCGCTAATGGGCACATGTATATAAGTATAGTTATCCTAAATTATCTTACGATGGCATCACAAAGTCTTTTTTAAAGATTTTTTTTTGGAATAAAAAAAAAGTTTGGTGTATCTACACATTGTTAAAGTTTCAAGATGTGCCATTCACTCCACAGTTCATACAGTCCATATATTGTCAGTGTCTGAAAAAAAATGTATCTCCATGGTAAGGGCGAAAACAATCATTTAACTTTGAATGGAAGTTCAAGGGTAACCAACTGACTTCTGCCTAATTAAATAGCTGAGACAGTAAATCCAAGTAGTTTGATGTGAAATTTTCTGTTCTAGAGAAACTTACCAAGCCATCATTCATAATTCACACTGCTGGAGTTTAACAGAGACTCATTTTCAATGTTTATAATTTTATTTTTCTACTGGAATATGTTTAAAATCTTTATATTTTCACAAAAAAACTTTTTCTTTCATACTTCTTTTTTTTTTTTCATAAAATGCTGTTGGAGCTCCGGGGTCATTAAGCCCCACTATGGTAAGATTAGTCAGCATGCACACTTTGTTTTGATAAGTCTACAAACTCTACAAACTAGAGTGTGAGGGGCATGCCATGCCTGATGGACTATGTTATGAGATGATGTCACCCTGTTACAGTTAAAAGGGCTGGAACTTCAGGCAGCTGAGAAAAGTGGTTTCTGTGGGAGAGAGTTTCTCCCTTTATAAATTTGCAGACAGTTTAAATTCACAAAAAGCCACATAACACACTGAAAGGAGAAGAACAGAAAAGCATAATAGGTCCTCTTTAATGCCTTAAAAAGCTGCCTCATAAAAAAGTTATTACACTAAGTGGTTATGAATACACTGCTGTATACTTATTTTCGTTTACATCTACTCCTACTCGACCACTACCAACATTTAAAAACTCAGAACACATGTAGCTTCACTGGTGGATTTGGGTGGTAAATACAATGACTATATGAAGAATCCAGGTTCCTATCACCACCTCTGTAAAGAGTGTTTGTAGGATTTTTTTTTTTTAAATAGACCAGCAAAAACAAACTTTTTATGATTTTTAGTCTAGAGCAGTAGTCCAGTGCAGTGATATTACACAGAGTGTTTTAGCTGTGCTTTTAAATGAGGTGAGGTCAGCCAATCGGTAGAGAGATATTAACTTATTTTAGTCTTAAAGGCACAGTAACTAACTGTAAGAGTGATGGAGCGGTGAAAATAAGTAGGGTATCGTAATCAAAATTAATACAAATACACAAATTATTGCCCATTTCTCTGTGTGCTTCTGACACGCTAAACTCCCATTCCCTGCATAACCCAACACTAATTGAAGGATTAATTAGCTGATAAGTGCCCTACTGCACGACTAGTCATGGAAGAAAAATAATCAAAAGCTTGTTTTGTGCCACGGCCTCGCCTTTTACTTCTGCATTTTAATGAGCTGCTGAATATTCAACACAAGCAGAAAGAGCAGAAAGTTTTATTCAGATTTTTTAGGCACAGATTTATTTTCTCACAGTGTTGAATTTGTATTTTTTCACAGATTACACAAATCTATTAACAGGTGAAGAGCACGACGCCTGGGCGCTGACACAGACAGACTGGCTACTAATGTCTGGAACGAGAACCAGACGAAAAGGACAGACGAGAGAGTACGGCGAAACAAAGGACAAAGCCAGCATGAGCTCACACACGTTCACTAGCATATGCAATCAAACCCACACGCACACACCTGTAAACACTCACACATTCACGTACTCTCTCATGCGGTCATGCAAGCCATTGACTTTTACTTAGTTATTCTTCTAATGCAAGCAAACAATGGCTATGAGAAAAGTATAAGACACTGTTAAAAATGCTGATTCTAATGTGTCAAACGGTTGCACACCTAATAACATATCATCGCTGTCCAAAACAAACAAAAACTAAACAAATGTATCTCCAAAATACTAACTTTACAGTTAAGTATCCAAGTTATTTCAAAGTCTGCTCATGTAAAGAGATGTTCTGTTGATCTGTTCATCATGAAATGTCTAGCCTATATAAAGGACAGCTGCTGTTTTCAAATAATTGAAATTACATGTACTTTTTCTTTTGTGGCTCAGCGACTATATGTTACGTGGACCCAACAGTTTTGCTTGGTTTTGCCAAGAATTGTGTTGATGTAATACATTATATTCAACGGTTTGACACATGATAATGCAAAACACCATTTTTTTCAGTGCATTCCTGTAATGCCTTCATCATCTAGTTGCCTAAAAATATAAACAGACTTTATTTTATACATATTCATTGCTATTATATGTTCTGCATAAGGTGTGCTAAATGTTCACTAAACACTGACTGAGTGAAAGAGTGATGTACTCAGGCTTACGGGACACAACACAGACCTATACATAATTCTAACTTTAGAAAACATGTTGGCTACACTGCAACGCGATGACGGAGCCTAGTCTCCGTACAGACACCACACAACGTATAATTCTACTGTAGTAAACAAGCCGACTAACAGGGATAGGACAAAAGACAAAAAAGGGTCAAGGGTCACACAGTAGCATCAGTAGACTACATGGATACAATCTCTCCACACACCCTGCTTTTAGAAAGCGACTACTGGTCAGAGTACGTTAGAACTGCACATTAACCATGCTTTAAATGTTCCACACATAACATACAGCTTAAACAGCGGCAGAAGCACACTAAACTGCCTACATGAACAGATAAACTTTACAAAAGGCATCAATGGCTTTGTCATAAGCTAACAAGGAATTATTCAGTTGCTCGTCGCTTTGCTGTCTTCTATTTGACCCATACAGTGAAAAAAGTCTTAAACTGGTATATTTAAATATGTAGCTCATTTCTACATGAACACTATTTTCTCCTTCCTTTCACCTGCTTCCCACAATGCTTAATTTTTATTAGTGCTGCACAGATACCGATATGGTATTGGTATCGGCGCCGATACTGGCACTTACACACAGTATCGGTATCGGCAATAGAGAGTGGAAGACTATAAATATCAGGATTTATAGCCATATATCAAGCATTTAAATCAGAGTTGGTATCGGTACTTGGTATCAGCAGATACCTGAAAAGCGGGTATCGGTATTGGTATCGGTAAGGAAAAAGTGGTATCAGTGCATCCCTTATTCTTATCCATGTGGAAATGCATACACAGTTTAACAGCTTTTTTCAGTGTATCTGACACGTCTGCAGGGCTGGGGGAAAGAGAGAGAGAGAGAGAGAGGGGGAGAGGGAGAGAGAGGGAGCAGATCTGCCTCCAAAGAAGAACATTTGAATTCATTATCCACAGGAACGTTGATGAGTCATGAGATAACAGGAGTGAGGCGCTCGCAAAATGATTCGCCTGCAGAGAGAAAAACTGCTGTTGAGCAATCGCAGACAAGGCGACTCGGCTTTACGAGCTTCCCGGCCACACTAAAGGCTTTGTTAGCAACATGCCTGATCATTTGTTCAATAAATATTAAACGTTTGATTTTACTCGTAAAGACGGTGAAGCTGTGAAATGATAAACGGCTTTCTGTCATTTCGGGCAAAGCCCCAAACTTAAAACTGTCACTGCAAATAAATGGTGTTTTTTTATATTTTCTTGATTCAGACGTGTTGCAGTTTACTTCCTTTGTAAAAGAATTGCTTTAATAATGACACATTTGAATCATGTCAATTCAAAGCACCATTTTTTTCAGTGCAACTAAAGTACCCACATGAAAACATGTGCTCATGGACAATGTTTACATGACTTTTTTATCCACAACAGTTATTAACAGTTATTACAGTGTCAGCAGTAACTGTGTTTTCAAGTCAGTAGGCTATAATTATTAGCTAATTCCAAGAAAATGGCTTAAGGGTAAATCTTGAAGCATCAAAATCTATTTCACATAATCTTAAACTAGTTTATGCTTTGGTCTGGTAAGGCGCACGTAAGCTGAAGATTAGTGTATATACAAGTAATTCTAGTAGTGTCTACCATCTACTACCAGTAGACGGGTTAGCACAGTAATTCATTCCTCTTATATCCGTATAAGAATCATATACTCTGTTTTCTTGCTATGTTTGAAGCTGAAGAAATGTTTAATATTTTGTTCACAAAATAAAGAGAGAAAATCTTTTATCAGCTCAACAACGCAGGGCTATTTTAAATTATAGCCTTCACCGCACCATGAATATTCTGAAGATTGTTTGGCACTGAGCAAGGCGGATATGTGAAATTACTTTGTTTGCTATGGCACATGTCGTCTGGAACATAACTGTAGTAAATAACAACTTGTCAGTGTTTTCGTGTTCAGTGTTCAATGTTCTTGCTGGCATTATTCAATGAGTAATAGAGAATCAAAATTATACGCCTAATATGTCACATGCGCCTGTTCTTTCTTTTCTTTATAAACATCGTTCTCACCCTTAATTAAATAAAATACCAACTCCAGCAAAATACCAGCAGACAACACATCCACTGGTAAAACATCCAACAGCAGCTTTTATCCACTCATTCAGGACTAACGGTGCCAAATTCTGTATCAAGAGGCTAGAGGATTTACAAATGATTTCCAAATATCGCTTCAATTTCAAACAAGTCCATCCCTCGTTCACACTTTATAAATACAGGTACCCGATCCAGTAGACAAGGTTGAAGAGGCCGAAAGCGGTCGGGAAGAATATTCGGGAGTAGGAGTCGATTTTGGACACGTGGACATGCATCCTGTTCTCACGCCATGCCCCTGAGCGACAGTCGTCAATGCAACAGAAAAAGCTTGTACAGTCTTTCCCGTCCAGACACTCATAGGTGTAATCATCGTCGTCGTGGTAGGGAGCGATATTGTTCATCTGAAGCAGAGATGTCCCTGGCCTGATGTTCACCACACTCGATTTCTAGCGTAAAGAAAAAACACATGAACAGCTACTCAACATCATACCAACAAAGCCCTGTATGCCCAGAGTAATACAGAAACAAGTACAACATTGGGTTATTACTGTCAATAATAATGTTATAATTTTAATAACAAATATTTAAATTTTCAGCAGGTAGTTGGCATGTTTAAAGACCTTTTAACAACCTATATTCATAGCGGTTTTATTAAACACTGTCAATAATAGTTTTTTTTTAGCTTCAGTTTCAGTCAACCAGTTTCTACATGACAAGAGTTGTGGACACCCATTCCTGTTAGTGTGTCTGCCTAATTCAGTCACACCTAACACCTAAGAGGAGCACATAATCACCAGTCAGCATTGGCAATAGAAGGGGTCATACCCAAGAGCTCAGTGGCTTTCAGTATGGCACAGTAAAGGGTTCAAACAAGTCAGTTTGTTACATGTCTGCTCTGCTAGAACTGCTAGAGCTGCCTAAAAGTTCTGTTAATGAGAGGAAGAAATATTCTGGAGCACAGGATTCATAACAATATCAGAAGAAGAACTGTTCATCAGGAGCTTCATAGACACCGATTCACTTGCAAGCCTAATATCGACATTTGTAATGCTAAACACTGGCTGGAGTGGTGTTGAACACTCTGCTCTTGGACTTTTGAGAAGTGTGAATGCGTTCTCTACAGTGAAGTCACCATTTACCATCTGGCAGTCTAATGAATAAATCTGAGTTTGGTGGACGCCATGAGAACGGCACATACTTAAGGCAATAGTAAAATAGTAAATGTAATAGTTCCTGTCTGAGTATGACAATGCCCCATGTACAAAGCGTAACAGAGCAGGTCAGCGGTGCGGAGTGGGCGCAGAGCAATGTGAGCTCTCTTGCTCTAAAACAATTCCAGCATCACTCCATCCCACAAGCCAGACAGTCCACTGACTATCTCTGAGTAACATGAATGATGCAGCAGTGACTCTACAGCTCGCACACGATCACCAAAGAACTCACACACTTTCCACAGACATTCTTATGTTGTTAACACAGAGTCAGTCTTATGTTGTCCATTCTGCTGTGAGAATGATGAAGAAGATGGTGCCACAAGCATGAGCGATGCTACCCTCTTTTTGTTTTCTAGTTTGTTGTTGGCTATCCAATAATAGTTTTCTCTGTATAATTTGGCCATGATTTGTCCATAAATGACATATGACCGAACAGAGCAAAGTGGTTTCTCTGAAATAGAAAACCCGGAACCTGGAGCTGAGTGGCGCTGGAGTGGAGCGTTTAATGCTTTAAGCAAGGAGCAGCAATGTCTGCAGTCCACTCACCTTCTCTGGTCCTGCTCATGGTTTGCTAAGTTTGGTATGCAAGTACTAGACTGATCTACACAGAGCCCTGATTTCAACCCTGTCTAAAACTTCTCATAAACAGGAATGCTGGCTTTGTGCCAGGCCTTATCGCTCAACATCAGTGCCCACTAATGTTCCTTTGGCTGAACGAAAGCAGATCTGCACCATATTCCAAACTCTAGTAAAAAGTCCTCCCAGACATGTGGAGGCTGTCATAGCGGTAAAGCAGTATGGCAGACCAACTTAATATTAATACACATAAATTTAAATTTAGACCAAGCACATTTATCTGTAAAGTACAAATGTTTACTTTTGCCATGTAATGTATTCAAGCATGTTGTTTGATTTAAAACTAAATGGCCATATTGGGCATTAGTCTAAAACAGGTCTGTTATGGAGTTTGTATGTATAAAATACCAAACAGGCAATAATAAATACAAAGCAGTCTGTTGATTAGTATTTTGATTTTAGGAACGAGAGTTCCCTTGTGTACATGGTGGTGAAAATCTTTGTATTGAATAGATAGCATAAAAGCCCAAAGGCTGTATGTGTGTTAGTGTTTATACATGTCTTTCTGATTGGTCCCTGATTCATTTTGTATTTAAACTGTAGGTTGTCTATGTCCAAACTCCCTGTTTAATGTGTTTAATTATGTGAAAACTCATTTCAAAGACAGTACAGGTTGTAAAGAATGCATGCAAAGAGTATAGATTTGCTCACTGCTGCATTGCTGGTCTTGGTCTTCTTGTTCTGCCGATTGCTGGTGAAGTAGTGCAGTGTTCCATACTCCATTAACGCGGCAAACGTGAAGATGAAGCACACAGACACAAACAGATCCATGGCTGTCACATATGACACCTTCGGCAATGACTTTCTTGATATGGTGCTCAAGGTTGTCATGGTCAGAACAGTCGTGATACCTGAAGCAATGTTTAAAAAACACACACATTATTATAAAGGTAAGAAGAAAATCTTAATTTTAGCAGAGCAAATGGAACAGACATTTAACAAGACTTGTCATGCAGTCTAGCACCACACTCATTTTCAGTTTCCTAGTTTATGGGCTGATTAACACACACAACAGAACATTATATGTCAAATATGGTAACAACATTAGAGACTATACATTTATTATAGTCTTATAGAAGTATTATATTTCAAGAGCTTATAAGAATATTTTATTTATATAAATATATCGTCGCTGTCCAAAGGTAAACAAGTATCTCCAAAAGGGCAACTTTACTTTTAATGAAAGTCAATAGAACAAGAATATTCCCAAGCTATTTTGGAGCATTTCTATTGGTCCATTCATCATGAAATTTTTTTTTAGACAACGACGTTATGTCTACAGCAGCTCCGCTAGCTGTCAAAGTGTTGCCAGTTATTTAGCCTTACTCCCACTTTTTGGTTTTTCTATTTTCCTAGTAGATCCATTTATTACCTTGGTCTGTCTGTTCTTGTTGGAGGATTATAGATAAGCCTTTGATACCCTGACTTTGTTTTTGCCTTTGTTGTCGACCATTCTGCCAGTCCTGGCAGTGACTCCTTGAACAGCCTGAACAAATCTAAGTCTGCACAAGCAGAGAAACATCACAAACTGATATATTATTTTAAACATCCACAGACGGGTACCTAAAGACGTTCTGGCAGGAACAGCATCCTTGTTGATCCAGAAGGAAACCCAGGACAGCACTACGATCATGCTGCAGGGGATGTAGGTCTGAATGGTGAAGTAGCCCATTCTCCGGCTCAGCTCAAAGAAGATTGTCATAACCACATACTCTCCTGAAACAAGTACAAATAATAATCAACTGCTTTATTGTATACATATATGTTTATGATTATTAGGACTTCAACAAAGCGGCTATTCTTAATCTTGCTCTGATCTTTCATGCTTCCCCATCGGGACCATCATAGAGACCTGGCATAAAGCTTGTTATACAGTCTGTTCCAGCTAGAGCTTTTGGATTTTTAATACCTTGTGGGTATTGTGTAATAAAGCAGTTGCTCGAAAATCCCATTATTTTGCGATGAACTTCAAAGTTGTCCATGAACTGTCATTGAATGATTAAAAGTTCTTCTCCCTAAAGAATAGCTGTATGCCACCGTATGTTTTAAAGATCTCTTTCTCAGAGCTCTTTAAAACAAACGGTGGCATACAGCTACTTGAATTTGTTTCACACACTTTGACATGATGTAGTTTCTCAGTTTAGAACTGAAGTGAAAAGACTAAAGTTGCAAACAAACACTAAAACTCACCTGAAATGACTAAACACTAGGTCACCAGATTAGCCTGTTCTTTACAAGAACTTGAACAAACTGTATTTCAACTTGCATAAGCAGTATAAACATCATACTGTGTGCACAAAGACAAATCTGATAACATTACTGAAGACCTGGATGTGCTTGGTGCAAGCTGGGAGACATTTTATGGATGTATTTGTCCAGAAACGAGCTGGGCTATTTGGACTATTTGGACTATTGTGTTTTAGTGTTTCTCCGCAACACATTCTGGCTGATTTACAACATCTTGGGGAAAAGGAAAACTGGATAAACTGCTCCTCTAAACAGTTCTTGTGTTAGCACCCCTTAGTCACTAGGCTGGTTGTGAGTGAAGAGCACTGCTTTAGGTCCGTCTTTAACATCTCTCAGACTTTGAGAGCCCCTAGCAAGGTAACTTGAAATTACTTTACAAACGCTTTCCACACCTGACTGAGTGTTTGCAATGTCCGACATGCTCCGCAGGCCCACAAAGGCGAACTGGTAAAGTCTCCAGTAGCGCTGGTCTGCTACCTCAACAGCACGAGGCTGCCATCTGTACTCAATCTCATTCTTTGGATATCCATCTGGAACACACATACACATAGACAGTTCTCCATCATTGTAAATCACACAAACTGAGCTCCACACTCGCAGCTGTACTGCACAATACATACAAACACACAAGAATGGCAGGATGACACAATATGGCCCACTGCTTGTCTAATGTATGGCATGCCTTTCCCTCAAACTTCTGCCCCCGGTGGTTAATGACACATATGGAAAGCTGAGGGACAGCGCATTCGGCGGATGCAGGGGTGACACAGACTGAAAGACAGAGGCATGTAAGGGCGGCTGGAGAGGGATGAGTATTCTGCTAGAGGATGGTACACTGTTCTTTCTTAATGCGGGGTTGAAAGATGGTAGTTGGGGCAGGCCTTAGGCAATGTTGGCTTAGCCATATTAGGCGGTGCATGAGGATCGGTCAGCTGATAGAGGCAATGTGTGAGAACTGGCTGGCCAGCAGCACCCAGGGTGGGGCTGAGGCTGCGTCACAGATCGATGGTAGCAGTTTTTAACACCTACAGCTCGAAAATTCCAGTGGACACGAATGTTCATCCATAGGAAAGTTATGCAGCTTAAGGTAGCATTCCGCATTAATAGTCAACCTGACAAAAACAGAATTGTGAAAGGTAAGGAACAAAGCCAAAACTCTGGCTGACAAATTCATTTCAAATGCTCTCTGATGCCTGTTTGTAAGTTTCATTATTCAACTCGTGTAATCACTTTAAACTAACATAAGCAAAGATTTAAACTGTACGTGTCAACAGACAGCAGGGGCATTTTTTTGTACAAGAGCAAGTGCTATAGGACAGGAGTACAGAAGCACACACTTCGGCTGCACAAACAACAACTGACCAACACCAGTGGCTGCATAAAACACATGGCTGTTAGTGACACACCTCAGAGTGTACATCACTCGGCCATCGCTCCACAGGCGCAGGAGGCGATTGGGCGTGGTGATCCAGTGGGCGTCAGATTTGCGGGAATTGCGGAAAAATGTGTCAGGAATCCAGATCTTTCCAACCATGTTGCTGTTCAGCATGAGGACCTTCATAGAACTGTTGAACTGAAGCCGGCTGTCATACCACGTCTGAGCGAAGAAGATGTCTATGGTGTACTCCTGAAGAAAACACAAACAAAAGCCATTCATAAACACATTGCAGTGTTTGTGTGAGCTGTTATGCTCTTTGAGAACAAATAGAGAAAAGCATGACTGCAACATCAGATAAACACCATGTCTAATTTTACAGTGTTCTTTTCATTTACACTGCAGCTTATCAGTGTTACATAATACGTAATGTGATAAGGCAGTATGGCAGTGTAATGTAGAATAATGATATTACATCTTACATTACATTTTAAAAGAAACACACACCTTGTAATGGATTGATTGTTTTAAGTATCTACTCCAAAACTGGTGCTCATTTGATTTCTGCAGCCACGTTTTCCTCAGTTTGTCTTAAAACCTCAACTACCTGCTCAATGTCATTGCACTTGCGTTTAGAATGTAAACATTTAGTTAACTCTGTGCGCAGGTTTGGTTTGAGCTCACCATGTTGATTGGATCCACTGGGCCGATGCTGTTCACATACACAGCCGTCTTAATCACAGTGGGTTTCACTGAAAAAAACAACACACAACTGTACTTAAACAGAGGACCAAACAGGTGTCAATGTGTTTCTAATTGTTATTATAAACAGAAATGCTTTACTGTACCTCTATACATACATGTCACTGTCATTATAACAGTATAATAGTTTTTTACTTTACACCATTTTAAACACAAGCTGCCATTTACAGTGTATGAACAGGTCACGATGAATGGAGCAACAGGAATAACTCAAACTGAGGCTTTACATAAAGATACGTTTACAATACATCTTTTGCTACACAGATATTTTTGCAAATGGTTACTAAAATCATCCATAGGCTTTTTAAATCCCATGTTCTGAACAAAATCTCAAACAGCAGCATCATATGAAATAAATGATGAGTTTGAGACTGTGCTGCTTCCAAATGCAAGCAAAACAATGCAGATCTAAGGAGACGATGAATCACAGAAAGCCCTCAGGTCCTCCTTACACCCCCTCACTGTCGGCTCTGAACACTAATGAACTCTACTAGCCCTTGCTCCCTCTCTCATTCTGTCTCACTTGCTCTCTCTCTC
Source organism: Megaleporinus macrocephalus (assembly GCA_021613375.1). NCBI lineage: Eukaryota > Metazoa > Chordata > Actinopteri > Characiformes > Anostomidae > Megaleporinus > Megaleporinus macrocephalus. The sequence continues at coordinate 23,236,534 of CM038706.1, forward strand.
TCTCTCTCTTTCTATCTCTCTGCATCTCTCAGATACACATAAACATACAGATAAAGAAGGAAGATCAATACTGATTTGACTCTGTTGTGGTCTGACACCGTTGGGATCAATTCACTTAACAACTGAGCTGGTGGTCCACTCAGCACATTCCTTCCAGCGAACAGAGAGAGAGAGAGAGAGGAACACAGCGTACTATTACACAATAATTAGTACAGCTCAAAACCACTGTATGCAAAAATCAGGAGCAACAGCTTTAGATTGTATGTTTGTGTGCTTCTGCTCAGGTTTATCTTAATAGAGACATTCATGTCATTATGTAATCTTTTGACATGGTGGGGATCAGTTGGGCAAATACTGGAGGTGCAGTCAACGCAATCACAATGTGACCAATATCACGCAGGGTGGGGTGCACCACTGTTATCCTCATTGGACCCTTTGTATCAGCACTTTTATGTAATTTTGCATTTACTGGTGGCTACAAATGAATACTATACACATCAGCCTACATTACAGCTTTAACTTGGTAAAGACATAGCAATAGTCACAATATTGAGCAAACAAACTAATTACGCCTACACTACGTGGAGACTTCTCTGATGGAAATGTGTAATGGCTCCTAACAGGCAGAAGAGCGTTTTAAAACATTGGTTGTGCTTCAGACCCAACTTTAGATACAGAACTGATGTCAGTAAGATCACTGATTATTCAAAAACTATTCAATAACTATTCTGTAATGCTGCTTCTTTCACTTTTAGCACCAAATCACTTTCTTTTTTGTTGAAAACAGTAAAGTTTTACGTTTTTCAATGTATTTGCAAGAGCCTGCCGATATGATTTGTATCATGATACAGAGATTACAATCCAATAAATTACGATATATTGTGATACTGATTTTTATATCTAATTTTAGGGAAACTGCCATAACATAACAGTTTTAACTGGTCACCTATATTTACTAATGTTAACATTAGCGTTGCACCCTTACACTACTTGTGTTTGTTGAACAGGAAGAGTCAGTGAAGAGTTGAACCACTGTCTGCCACAAATCTTATATGACATTATGAACTAAAAATCAATTCTGTGCTTTTAAGAACTGATACAGTATCACAAAACATAAAATTGTGACACTTACATTTCAAGCTAGTTTTTTAGGGTCACTTGCCTGAATTCCATTCGACCCAATGACATAATTTAGCCATTTTTAGAGTCACGGCAGGACATTGAGTTTCCGTATTTAAACGCTATTTTACTGAGCCAGACTAAACTAAACTAACTGTGACCTTCCACAGGCTTACAGAATATCTTTTGAAATCAATATAATTTTGGCACTTTGACAAACATTGAGCTGTCTCAACAGTTTTACATTAAACTAAATGGGATTTCTTTTGTAAATATTCCAGTAGGGCTGGGCAATTTACTTAAAAAACACTAGTATTATAGTAAATCGTGTAACAATACAATTCACCACATTTTCCTGAACATATTGAGTATATCACTAGTACTTGGAGATGACTTACCAACTGCATGCTTCTTTGTAAAGAGAACTAAATTAGTCCAATTGGATTTAGTGCAACACAGTGTGCCAAATAACAAACAACCATATATATTCAGTTTTTAATTCTGTAGCACTACTGGTTCTTTTTTCTCTTTTCCAAATGACCACATGTCTTAAAAATAAACATTGTGACATGTGTATTGTGAAAAATTCCTTACATATCACAGTATTATATTTTTGCCATATTTTTAAATCTCCAAGTTATACCCCTAACTGACATCATTCCTAATACTCCTGGGAATGTTTCAGCTGATGCCCGCTGACTTTTAGGATGTCCAGGTACACTAGGTAGACTGGGAACTGATCCAAAGTAGCTGTGATAACTTGCCTCCGATGTCTGGCCGCAGTTTGTTGTCATATCCCTGCAGCAACTTATTCAGGATGAGGGTGACGTCGCTCTCGTAAACCTTTGGTGATAAAACCCAGGTTTTATTTATGGGAACGTCCTCGTAATCTTCCTCCTCAGCCTTACTGGGCCCAAATGCCAGGCTGATGGAAAGAAAAAAGAAAGAGAAAACTGTTAGAGGACAGAAACGTGAAGAAATCAAAAACGGCCTTATAAGGAATTATACTGTAGGAGAGAGAGAGAAGGATTCCTTTGGCTTTTGAAGCTCAGGCTGAAATGGACAGCTTGTAGTTTAATGAGCTAAGAATGATAGGCAGGGAAAGGAAAAGGGGATTTGTTGGAAGAGTATGAATGTATGAACCGATAAGGAATGTCATCTGTTACTGTAAATGAGCGGTGCCCTGGGACAGCGAAAACAAGGGAGCTTTTAAATGAGTGCAGTGTGGAGACACACGAAAAAGGGGATCTAATAAAAGAACGCATTGATTAATGAAGATGTGCTTTGGCAAGGAGTGCGAAGGAACAGATGAAGGTTAGAGGTTTAAATTATCACCTACAACTCTCTCTCTCTCTCTCTCTCTCTCTCTCTCTTGTTCTCTCTCTCTCACTCTCTCTCCCACTCTCTACAAATAGCACATCCTCTACAGGGAACACACTTTTATGGCATTTTATGTATATTTTAGAATTTTTGATCAAAATGTATTTTTTCATTGAATTTAAAGGTGACATAGAATAGAAACCCATATCTACATTACTTTAGTTAAAAACACTGATGTTCCTCTCTTTAAATACAAGTCTTACATTTACAAATGAATGTGATAAAACAAGCTGTCAGTGACAGTCTTGACTTTATCCCGCTAGTCAGGGTCATGGGGGGGCTGAAGCCAATCCCAGTAACATCAAGCAAAGTCAGGGTACACCATGGACAAGTCGCCAAGCCATTGCATGGCTAACGCATACTCACTCACACCCATGGGCAATTTAGAGTGAGCGATCAACCTAACATGCATGTGTTTGGACTGTGGGAAGAAACCGGAGTACTCAGAGGTACATCCAAACTCCACACAGAACGGACCGGGAATCAAACCCGGATCGTCTTGCTGTGCAGCGACCGTGCTACTCACTACACCACCGTACTAACCACTACACCACAGTGCTACCCACTACACCACCGTACTAACCACTACACCACCGTGCTAACCACTACACCACCGTACTAACCACTACACCACCGTACTAACCACTACACCACCGTGCTAACCACTACACCACCGTACTAACCACTACACCACCGTACTACTCACTACACCACCACACTAACCACTACACCACCATACTAACCACTACACCACCGTACTAACCACTACACCACCGTGCTAACCACTACACCACCGTACTAACCACTACACCACCACACTAACCACTACACCACCACACTAACCACTACACCACCGTACTAACCACTACACCACCACACTAACCACTACACCACCACACTAACCACTACACCACCATACTAACCACTACACCACCGTGCTACCCACTACACCACCACACTAACCACTACACCACCGTGCTAACCACTACACCACCGCACTAACCACTACACCACCACACTAACCACTACACCACCACACTAACCACTACACCACCGTACTAACCACTACACCACCACACTAACCACTACACCACCACACTAACCACTACACCACCGTACTAACCACTACACCACCGTACTAACCACTACACCACCACACTAACCACTACACCACCACACTAACCACTACACCACCGTACTAACCACTACACCACCGTACTAATCACTACACCACCACACTAACCACTACACCACCGTACTAACCACTACACCACCGTACTAATCACTACACCACCACACTAACCACTACACCACCATACTAACCACTACACCACCACACTAACCACTACACCACCACACTAACCACTACACCACCACACTAATCACTACACCACCACACTAACCACTACACCACCGTACTAATCACTACACCACCACACTAACCACTACACCACCGTACTAACCACTACACCACCGTACTACTCACTACACCACCACACTAACCACTACACCACCATACTAACCACTACACCACCGTGCTACCCACTACACCACCGTACTAACCACTACACCACCGTACTCACCACTACACCACCACACTAACCACTACACCACCACGCTAACCACTACACCACCACACTAACCACTACACCACCACACTAACCACTACACCATCGTACTAAACACTACACCACCGTACTAACCACTACACCACCACACTAACCACTACACCACCACACTAACCACTACACCACCACGCTAACCACTACACCACCACACTAACCACTACACCACCGTACTAACCACTACACCACCGTACTAAACACTACACCACCGTACTAACCACTACACCACCGTACTCACCACTACACCACCAAACTAACCACTACACCACCACACTAACCACTACACCACCACACTAACCACTACACCACCGTACTAACCACTACACCACCACACTAACCACTACACCACCACACTAACCACTACACCACCGTACTAACCACTACACCACCGTACTAACCACTACACCACCACACTAACCACTACACCACCACACTAACCACTACACCACCGTACTAACCACTACACCACCGTACTAATCATTACACCACCACACTAACCACTACACCACCGTACTAATCACTACACCACCATACTAACCACTACACCACCACACTAACCACTACACCACCACACTAACCACTACACCACCACACTAACCACTACACCACCGCGCTAACCACTACACCACCACACTAACCACTACACCACCGTACTAACCACTACACCACCGTACTAACCACTACACCACCGTACTAATCACTACACCACTGTACTAACCACTATACCACCGTACTAACCACTATACCACCATACTAACCACTACACCACCGTACTAACCACTACACCACCGTACTAACCACTACACCACCATACTAATCACTACACCACCGTACTAACCACTATACCACCGTACTAACCACTATACCACCAAACTAACCACTACACCACCGTACTAATCACTACACCACCGTACTAACCACTATACCACCGTACTAACCACTACACCACCGTACTAACCACTATACCACCGTACTAACCACTATACCACCAAACTAACCACTACACCACCGTACTAACCACTACACCACCGTACTAATCACTACACCACCACACTAATCACTACACCACCACACTAACCACTACACCACCACACTAACCACTACACCACCGTACTAATCACTACACCACCGTACTAACCACTATACCACCGTACTAACCACTACACCACCACACTAACCACTACACCACCGTACTAATCACTACACCACCGTGCCACGTCTCCACCCAATATTACATATACCAAAAATTATTGTATACCATACACGTTCCAGTCCAGCAGAAACAACAATAGTTGACTGTATTTGCGAAAATGTACCTCTGAGGGCTGCTTTTACAGAACCGTCGCAAAGTTTTCTTTAAATGATCCACTTTAAATGTGGATATTTTAAGGTGGAGCGAAAAATTCACAGACCAAGCAGGTGACCAGGAAGCCAGATTTAGCCGCATTCTTAAGAAGATCCCAGAAACCATGACAAACGTTAATTTGCTGTACACGTTTCACAGAGAGGGGAACAGAGAATTTCACTGTAACCTGTAAGTAGCAGCGATGCTGCGTGGTTTTATCCACTTTTTGACTTTTGAAGAAGATCCTCTTAAACTGGCAGTTTATTTGTGAGTAACAACTTTAATTAACTTTGTGTTTATGTATGGGTTTATTTTACTTTCCTGCCTTGCCTATTTTGACCTGTTGCTTTTGTGTGACCACCACAGTGTGTTCCTGTAAACTGGCAAATCAAAGCACAGCTTATTAAATTCTTCACGTGCTCACCAAAAAGGGAAAACAGCTTATTTAATTTCTGGGCCAAACCATAGGGTGAAAATGGTCATGTAAAAACCACCCCAATCAAACCGACATACCTCCTATATAGACTGTTTGTTATATTAATTACTAACATGTTAAATTCTGCAAATAAACAGTAATTATGCATTAACAATGTGCAAGTTTGTTCCCTGTAGAGGACATGATAACATATTTTCAAACATGTAATTGGACCAGGGGGCCCCAAACCTTTGCATGCAACTGTAGAAGAGGCACTGCTGTGGGTCCAAATGTGCTTAACACACTGACACAATTTCTTTGCCTGCCAACACATTTCTTTACTGTCAGCTGTGCATTGTCAGCACAGTCACATGATGATGGAGACATCTGACGGGTTAGTATTTTACTAAATTGGCATGGGGCAAAAAAAGATTCTACAACAACATTCCCCTCAAGTAACATTCCCCTCAAGTAAGATTGTGTAAATGGCAGCAAATTGCACAGCGGGGGCTAAAACCCGAATCCCAAGAGCAGGACACTCTACTCTGCTGTAGTTTTAAATATACCCTTGATTTAAACATACATATATACATCATTTCCACATGAATAAAATACATTACATCAGTATAATTTCGATTTCAGTTCAGAGGATAAGACATTCTATGATGTGCTAAGCTGCACCAGGGCAATCTGTTGAGCATGATGAAGCTAATAAATTGCGTCAATGAGCGGTGAGAAGGCTTTTGTATCTAATCCTGACTTCTCATTAGTTTTGTAATTATTCGGCAGGTTAAAATAAGAATAGTTCCACTGAAATGTTGTCTAACCGCGCATCTAATCTGCTAAAGAAAGGAGTTATTTAATTGGAGATTCAAAATGTTTTATCGTCACTCACTAATGGTGCATTAGGACCGAAGGGGCTGGGTCGGAGAGAAGACTTAGCACATATTGTACATTTGGATGGCCAGTGCCATGTTTAGTATGCATAGCTACTTGATGACATAAGCATCCATTTTCCCCAATAAGCAGCTTTTTAACAGAGATAATGATGACAAAATGCCAGCCACGCTGAATAATTCTCCAGAGAAAAGAACTACTCAGCATAGCAAACCTTCTGTGCCACAGAAAAGTCTGCTTAGAATTACATTAGAGGAGTGAACAGTATGGATCAGCACTACAAAAGAATTGTCTATAAAAATTACTCAAATATCAACACTATTACATGGTTACATCCCAAAAAGACTGAATGTGGCTCACAGATGTATTTTCATTATTAAAATATTAAATATTATTGGAAAACGTGAGGCATGTGGGTACAAGGGCAGGCATTACCGCACAAGCGCCTCTGCTGATTTGCTATTTTTCTTAAGAAACCCAAACAATGCACATTCTTGGGTACCTATAGACTGCTGATGCTTGGCTTTCCTCCACCCAGTGTTCCTATAGAGCTGTTTGTTCAATGAGCATAAAGCACATACACCTACTGTTCTAGTATCATCATAACGTAAAATTTTAACACAAAATATATATAATCTTCAAGTCTGTCATACCCAAAACCCATCCAACGGCTGTGCTGCCCATTAAATGTGATTTATGTTTTCCTACATTTCTGCAGAACTCAGCAGTTAAGATGTAAACAAAGCCATCTAGAGTGGCTCAATGGAAAATGCATTATTCTGGAGTTTTATGAGATTATTAAATTTTAGCATTTTTCAGAAAGAGAGACAAGTTCTAGAAAAAACAGTCTTAAAGGAGAAGATCTGAGAAGATCTAAGAAGACTAAGAAGGAAGTTCTTATATAGGCACGGCTGTTTCAACAGGTGAGAGAGGTGTTTCGATGATGGATAGACCTCAGAGAGCTGGAGAGACTGAACTTTGTTTTTATAGTTGCGTTTTCCTGTTCCACCTTAAATAATGCACCCGTTCCATTCTCGCAGCTGAGTCACCAAAATAGAACTGCTCATCCATTTAAGGCGGAACTGGAAAAAAGGTTGAACAAAAACCTGGACAGGTAGACTGAGGTGCCAGCATGGTCCTTCCACACCACTTAAGGTGAAGAAAAAGAAGCATGAAAAGAAGGCTGCTTTGTTTCTGCTGGACTGGTGGGTAACATTTACCTATTTTGCTGTTTCACAGACCCAGTAGATCAGTATTGTTTTGTCCAGTGTTTGTGATGATTTGCATTAGAGTAGTAATTTTAGCGACACTTTGCTATCTCACAATTTAGCTTAGTTACATCATTTGTTGTGTCATTGACATTATATCATGGACAGTACAATGGACAGCGGCCTTCGTGTAGGGTTTTTACGAACACAAGGATCTAAAAACACAACTTTTCTAGCCCAGTGTCATTGGCCTTAGTGGCGGAGCTACGAAACAAGCACTGGCATGTAGTTTTTTGCTGCTGAGTTCAAATATCAACAATCTTATACTAAGCCTTTAATACAACATAATAAATAAGGCAAATATGACCAGAGAAAATGAGCGGGGGTGGGGTGTGAAGCCTATAAACGTAGTGATTTGTGGTTGACTGCCTTGGGCTACTGTCCTGATGTCATGAACATTAGTTTATGTAGAACAGAAACCCTGAATTTTAAGATCTAAACGTTTTAACATTACAAGTGCTTTGCCCCATCACTGCAGCTTGTAGCTTATGCTGATCTTAACTGTGAACAAATGCATTTAGTCTCAGTGGCAGTGGCTGCTAAGCGAGGAGGGGGATGGAGGTGGGGGTGCTGACCAGTCCTATCAACCCGACAGCGTGGAGCTCCTGAGATGATACAGAAACAGACAAGGTTTCCTCCAACCCTGTATCTCCATATGTGGCTCTTTCAGTAGTGAGCTGCCAGCTTTAGCTGTAGAGGACGAGCTGATCTGAAAGCGCTGAGGGGGAAATACGAACATTATAAGGACTGCAAATCCAGTGACAGCTGCGGCTCAGGGAGCGAGAAAAAAACGAGGAAACATATTTAATTTGGCTCGTTTGCTTTCCTTCAGGACGGCCTGAAGCGGGGGACTTTTCATCGGAGTGGTGAAGTCTCCTCAAGGTTGTTTGCAGGAGTGACATTGCGCCTGCTGGCTCCGAGAAACGAAGACAGAAGACGACAGTGGAGTAGTGAGGAGCCGAGGCTAATTAGCGGAAAAGAAAAACGCCATCGAAACTTCAGCTCGAATCAACTGAAACAAGGTAAAAATAAAGAAACACCTGTCTTCAGCTACGACGCGTTTGAATTCCAGCGCGAAATACCGAGCCTAGCAGTTCACCTTCACCAGCGACGCGACTTCGGACAGTAAGGCTGATGTTAGCTCGCTAACTTCTCTTCATGTTGTTTAGGTCTGTCCGTCTAAACTTACCAGAGCCGCAGCAGCCCGGGCAGCAGCCAGAGCAGCGCCTCTCTCCTCGGGCGGAGCAGCATGACCACGGCGGACAGGCTCAGCGTGAGTGGACCAGGCTGGTGGAGTCTTCTAGAGGAGAGCGGGGTGAGGAGGAGGAGGAGGAGGAGGAGGAGATCATGCGGGATGAAAAGCTGCACTGAGCTCAACACGACCGGCTGGAGCTGAAGACTGCATACATGCAGCCTATGGGGCTGTGGTCCAGAGAGAGGATCCGAGAGAGAGAAAGAGAGAGAGAGAGAGAGAGAAAGAGGAGAGAGAGAGAGAGAGAGAGAGAGAAGAGAGAGAGGAGAGAGAGAGAAAAGAGAGAGAGAGTGAGAGAGAGAGAGAAAGAGAAGAGAGAGAGAGAGAGAGAGAGAAGAGAGAGAGGAGAGAGAGAGAAAAGAGAGAGAGAGTGAGAGAGAGAGAGAATGCGGAATTCCGCTGATTGTGGCGCTGCTGTTGTTGCTGCTTCTTTCTCAGCCTTCATCCATCCGGCGATCTGCTGAGTGAGACGGACTCCGTCGTTGTGGGAATTGAAAAAAAAGGAAATGAGACGACCTGTGAGAAAACAGCTGACTGATTCACACCTCAGAGGCTCGAAATCGAAGCGTGATTTATGAAAGCGCACAAAAGTTTTTGCTGCTTTCACTGGTCTATTTTTTTCCAATGTGAAAACATGTCATTGTTAATCTCTTGCAAAACTATGCCATCCCCTGCGGACTGAGTCCGTTAACTGATAAGCTTACATATAATTAGGTGACTTAATGAGCCTTTTATACATATTTTCATTCCATCCATATTTGAGTGTTACACTTGGACTATCTGCATATAGCCACAAAAAAGACTTTTATACAGTTTTATAATGTAAGAGCTTCAAATGGTCACTAATACAGAATTACCTCCAGACATGAACGAACACGAGTTGCGAAGGTTGGCAGGACACTGTAAAATGGCATTTATTTTCAGTTCAACAAAACACTTAAAAACCTGAAACAGATGGGAATCTTGAAACATGCCAAAATGATACACACTATAATGATGTCTTGAAGACTGAACACAAAGTGGCCTTACATGCTGTCCAGGACCACGGAGAGCTCCCAATCAGTCCATGTAAAAACCAACCAGCCAACAATGATACCAAGATCAGTGAAATGGCCACCCAACAGTTCGTCCTTCTCATGACCTTGATTAGCTGTTGCTTCTATTGAACAGTGTGATGTTCCAATGCAATAATAGGTTGATTATTTGTTTACAGTTTGTTTTTATATGTTTATGAATGTATTAATTAGGTATTAGTTAAGCAAACTAGCAAGTGTCATCAGATTCTTCAACTCCAGGAGACTGAACAGACAGACACCTTCACACACAACACTATCTCGCTCCATGCCTATGCAGCTCTAGACTGTGTCTGAGATACTGTATTTAAATATAATATATATTGCATTTCACACTAAGGTGCTTCACTTAATATAAGGTAATACTTCCATTTTTCCTCATTTCCTTTACAATTTCTGCTGCTATAATAACTAAATACTATATTCAGTTATTGCTGTTCTTGTCACTGCCTCAGTGACTGCTATGTTCATAGATGCTAGACTTTTGTGTACTGTCTGATTTGTGTCCCCTTTTATATTTATAATACAATTTTTTAATAATGATGTCTTGAAGACTGAACACAAAGTGGCCTTACATGCTGTCCAGGACCACAGTGAGCTCCCAATCCTTCCATATAAAGACACACCAGCCAACAACGATACCAAGATCAGTAAAATGATCAGTTTGTCCTTCTCGTGACCTTGATTAGCTGTTGCTTCTTTTGAACAGTGCGATGTTCCAATGCAATAATAGGTTGATTGTTTGTTTACAGTTTGTTTTTATATGTTTATTAATGTATTAATTAGGTATTAGTTAAGCAAACTAGCAAGTGGAGCTAAAATGAGGCCATAATATCAATGTTTCTAAACACACAGCACACAGACACACACAAACAAACAATCATACATACATGCACACACACACACACACACACACACACACACACACACACACACACACACATATATATATATATATATAAATCACACATACACGTACACCCACCACACTTCATTAGGCACCACCTCTACACTCATGCTCCATTTTATCAGCTTCACCATATAACTGCACTTTGTAGTTCAGCCATTGCAGACGATAGCTCATCTCTTGCTACACAGTTTGTGTTCGTCTTCCTCAAATTCTTTGTCAGTGGTCACAGGACGCTGCCCATAGGATGTTGGTGGCTAAATATTTTTGGTTGTTGGACTATTCTCTGTCCAGCACACACTGACACACCACACCAGAATGATCCACCACCCAAATAATACCAGCTCTGTGGGGGGTCCTGTAGGGGTCCTGACCACCGAAGAACAGAGTAAAGTGGGACAACAAAGTATGCACCCAATTACAGGGCAACTATATAGTAAGTGAAGCACTTCTCTGTAAGAGGACCTAATTGAGGACTTTATCGTGTTATTTCACTTGCAGGAGTTTCATTTACAGCACTGCACCAAAAAAGGAAAAGACACAGTTTAGGACACTGTCATGTTGGGACAGCATAGGGGGCACTTTTCCATAGAAGACCACCAAGTTTAGACAATAGAAAGGGCAACGTCAACCTTAGGAGTGCCAGGAGTTTACAATTTACAATCTGAAGCAAGTGTTCTGCTGATAAAACCAAATTTTAGGATCCTAAGTAGTTGTATTTGCGCTGCCTCTGACTGCAAGACCCTTCAGCAAATAGTTGAGACAGCTAAACAGATCATTGGGGTCTCTTCCCCCACCAGCATTTTAGAGGACACTACACATCACTTGCACAAACTGTTCTCTCCTCTGCCATCTGGGAGAAGGTATCGGAGCAATTAGGCCCTCACAGCCAGACTAAGCAACAGTTTCTTCCCACAAGCCATCAGATTCTTCAACTCCTAGAGACTGAACAGACAGACACCTTCACACACAACACCATCTCGCTCCATGCCTATGCAGCTCTAGACTGTGTCTGAGATACTGTATTTAAATATAATATATATTGCATTTCACATTGAGGTGCTTCACTTAATATAAGGTAATACTTCCATTTCTTCCATACTTTTTCTCATTTCCTTTGTGTACTGTCTGATTTGTGTCCCCTTTTATATTTCTAATACAATTTTTTGTATTTATTATGCCACTTGCATGTATTATATATCTTGTACTTACACTTTCACTTGCAAATAACTGAATTGACAATAAAGTCTCTGGAATAAAAAATCTTGTTTTCTTTAAACCTTATTCTTTTAACCAGCATGTCAGTAACAGAAACAAGACATTAGAAAATAGCTTAAATTACTGTCTGGGCAACAACTTATACATTTTAAAGCAAAACTATAGGTTTATAGGCAAAACCACACTTGCTGCCACTCACAGTCTCTGAATAGTTTAAAACAACTTCATGAACTTTTGCCTAGTGTTGTACACGTTTATTAATATATGCAATTTTTTCATTATATTTTGTCACAGAGAACAGAAAAAATAGGACAGAACAGGAAAGATACAATAGAATAGAAATGGACAGAATGGTTGTAAACAGAAACCATTAGAATAGAATAGAATAGAATAGAATAGAATAGAATAGAATAGAATAGAATAATTGTCTTTCAAGCACCATCTAACATGTACAAAAAGGAAACATAATTAAAGATCTACAAACAAAGTATCATTCGCCTAATGATTGTGTTGTTTAAAAAAACATACATAGATATTAAAAAATGATGCACACTGTTTTAATAACAACGCATTTTAATAACAGTATGCATTATTGTTATACAATCACAGTCATCAGAACAGTGCTGGGACTACTTCTGATATTTTACTATAAAAGCTGAAGCCCGTAGTGAAATCAGTGTGTGGTCTAAATGATGGAACATTTGTATTCAGGTGTGTTCTGACAAAAATGAAAGGAAGAGAAGAGATGAGACATCACCATGGTGATGTCAGCCATTAATATTCTGAGACGGTATGATAGGCTCCTCACACGCTGAGAGAGTTACACCAGTGGAATACACACACACACACACACACACACACACAAACACACGTGTGAACCATAAACAACCTCCTCCCCTCCCCTAGTGTTATTATTCACTGTGGATCCTTGCAGGGGAAAATGATGATTGTTGTTCAAACAAGTCCTGTTTGCTTGTTATTATATCTGATGAACTCAAAGGAGGAGATCAAAGTGTTACAGAAGTTTCAAATGAGGTGTATTTATGTAAATGATTATGATAAATATTTACCCAATTATCTTTTCTAATTCCTGTCAAAGTTACAGCCAAAGAATTCTTTGAATACTACAAGCGCGGGGAAAGACATAAACACACACGCACACACATATACACACACACCACAAAGCCAGAGAATAAACAGTCAGGTTCTGTCACACATATTAAGCATCAAAGCTTTGTGCATGTACCCTCAGTTGCCAAGCAACTCGACCAACACCTTATTTGCAGTTGGTTGATTTATTCTGTAGAGGAATCCCCTCTTTGTTCTCTTTCAAATTTCCCCTTTGTACCTTCATCAGTGTTTCATTGTGCTCAGAACATGGACCAGTGCGTGAAGTTATTCATCCAAGTTATGATACGTTACCACTTACAACAATGAAGCCGTATGTCATGAGAGGCCCTGCGTTACAGTGAATTTATCACAGCTGATGGTGTTAATAAGACCCCCATTCCTGTGAAAAAATCACTGTAACACACGACCCCAAGTGGCTTATTGCTTTTATAACATGGTGAACAAATAATTATGGTACAATATGTCGTTTTTAATAAATAATGATGTATTATAATAATACAGATAAACAATTATTACACCAGAGATGTAGTTCTTTAATAGTATGTTATTTTTGCCAAGAAGCTATAGACTGCTCAAAAGAGGACACAAATGTTCAGTTACTATTCACTGTGTTTTGCAGACATTTCATGAACTTTTTGTCATGTATTAATGATCATATTATACACTTAGAAAACATCTAAGGAGAACATGTAAGGAATGTGGTGAGCCATTGACATGGAAGAAATGTGATCAGCGAGAAATCTTGAATGGCCGTGATAGGAGATCACTTAAATACTTGATAATGTCAAATCATAAACAATCAACTCATGACCATGTATAAAAGTAAAAGCAAGAGTGTTTCCACATGATAGTAACTCACAGGATTGTGACTATATAGTTGTGTCACCATAAAAAAAGATTGGGCTCTGGAGCAATAGAAATAAGGTAATGTGGTGTGATAAGTCAAGATTTACCTTATTACAGAGAGATGGCCATGTCAGAGTAAGAAGGGAAGCGCATGATGTGATGCACCCATTATGCATAGTGCCCACTGTACAAGCCTCTGGAGGCAGTGTTTTGATCTGGACTTTCTTCAGTTGGTCAGGTTAAGGCTATAAGCAAAGGCGTAGATTTGATCTTCACATTGGTGGGGACATATGAATCTACCCCACCATGCTCCCCCGCCACATTATTACGATGGGCTCATTTCATTAGTGAACTAGACTTATAGTTTTTTTTTGCTGCCACCCTCACTCGATTTTGACACCCATGTCACCCTTGTACAGTGAGTCTCGTCTATGACTGGAAACAACTAAACGTTGCTAACAACTAAATTTGTCTACAGAGTCTTATGTGACAGCAGGGAAAGGCACAGCCAATCACACTGGCCATACGTGTTACTGGGAGAAAGGACTCAAGTAGAGAACGTGATTTAACCCTTTCTGCACCTCTAGGTTAATCAGACGTTGACCGATTGGGTTCCTTTTTTCGGAGGGGATCAAATTATTGGTGGGGACAATTCAATAATCGCTGGATATTGTTAGAGACACGTTACTTCAGTCCATGCTTTCTACGCCATTGGCTATAAGTAATATCATGTGGCAATAAAACTATGTCAGCAGACCACATAAATGTAATGAATGAGCAGGTTATCAATGAAATTTTCTTGCCTGATGACCCAGACACAGATATCTAGTACAACAATGCCAAGATTCATCAAGTTAGTTCAGGCGGTCAGAAATAAATGTTGTGATAGTGCATAAGGTTGGCAAAACTATGAGACAGTAAATGTGTGGCCTAATGAAAGCTAAAGGTGGTCCAACAAAATATTAGAGTAATGCAAAAACATTCATCCTATGCGTTTTTGGTCTCACCAAATTAGCAAAGTCCTCCACTAGCACCTGTTGTACAATGTTGTACAGCTCATTTCTCAATCTCTAATGTCTCCCTGCTTCCTATGCAGTGCACTATTTAAGTGTAGCAGTCAGGATTTTATAACTTGCATAGCACACTAGATGTAGCTGTTTGGGATTCAGACTGGGTTTAACCTTAATTAAGGCAGATCTAAAAAAAAAAAAACCTGGACATTTGAAGTAGCAATTTTACAGTAAAACAAGTCAATTAAGCCTGTGATATTAATGATGGTGTTGTTTTTACTTGATCTGTTAGGATGTTAGCTAGCTAAACAGCATAGTTTTACTTGAAATAAATGTTGGCAGCTCATCAGTTTAAACAAAACTGGGTTCTTACAGTAATTACAGTAACGTCCAGGAGAAATCTAGAACTAAACTTTGCTCCCAAGATTTTATCTATTTCTTTCAAAATAAGATATTCTTGTTACTTTGTATTGTATTTATGCTTATTTACATCTGTTCTAATGATATCTAGTGTTATCTAATGTTATCTGGTAAGAATACACTGATTGCAAAGATAAAAGGTTTTAAACAATAAGCTTCATCAGTGCATTCTGTCTGTGCAAACAACATTTCAGACAAAGACTGTTCCATTAACAACACAAGAGTTTTATGACATGGCACAGTAGTGCAATTGTTGTGAGGCAGTTGCATATGTCAAGTATTTTATAACAGTTTTGAATACGACTGAGCCAGTTATTCTGTAGGACCAGAACTATCTGTTTTGTAATGACACTTTTACATCAGTGCATTATATATACTGCTACATAATATTAACATAAACATGCCATAGAAGATGTCAAATTCTGCCATGAGCTGTCATGACAGATTTTGTCCAGCAGTATAATTGTCATTCTACCATTACTGCTATTTGTCCTGACAGATGTCACAATAATTGATCCTTACAGCTAACCAGGGTGCATGTAGCATTTAATATTATCTGCTATGGCATTAAACATTACTCCATCTGTGCCATCTTTATTCCATCATTACCATGAATAGTACCAGAACACTGTTATATTATTATATAATTAAACTAAACATGTCATGACAGCTTATCCTCCATGGTATGTGTATGGCATGGTTATGTCCACAGTATGTAGCAGATTAAGTGTTACCCAGGTTTCACTGTATGTACATTGTATGCCCAAATGCGCACCCAAAATGTAGTATGAAATAAAGGGTATTAATAGGGAGTTAATCCTCCTTTGCTACAGTCTCTGCTAATCTGGCAAGGCTTTACGATACATATTGGAACATTGCTGTGTCGATTTGATTGCATTCAGCCCCAATGTCCTTTGCAAGGGCAGTTTGATGGATCAGTAGTTACGGATCACTCAAAATCCTAACAAAAGAGAGAACACAGTTCCAGTAAACACTGTTCCATTGCTCCACAGCCCAGGACTGGGCGTCTTATACTACTTCAGTCAATGCTTGGCATTGCGCAGGGTGACCTGTGACCTGACTTTTTGGAGATTTGCATGCAGCTGTACCAGCAATAGGTGCATTTGTAACTAGCCGCATTCTCTAATTAGATCATGTCTGGATACTTTTGGATATAGAGTGAATATTATAGCATAAATTGCACACCCTCCACTAGAAAGTCTCTTTTTAATGCAAGATTAAGGCTTCAATCAGGCTTTCACACTGAAAAAACATACTAGCTTTACATGTATTTTATTTTCTAGGCCTATTTGGTCACCTAGTTGCCCTCGGTATGGTAAATACGATCAAAGGGTGTGAAGAAATAATGATGGTTTGTCAAACACATCTATGTATAGTGTCGCAGAGATATCTGCCGAAGGTAGCA